>JANHGB010001130.1:0-11142 GCA_026283785.1 Coracopsis vasa | reverse complement strand
CCTCTTTTTTCCCTCTAAGTTTCCTCAGCAGCTCCTTATCCATCCAAGGAGGTCTCCTGGCCCTCCTGCTGCACTTCTAGTTGGGACGCAACACTCCTGTTTGTAGCAGGTGATCCTTGAATATCAACTAACAGTCTTGGGCCCCCGTGCGCTCTAGGGCTGTATCCCATGGGACCTTACTAAGTAATTTCCTGAAGAGGAAATACATTTTAAAGCTGTGGTCAGTTTCCTCCTGGCCCTTTGTTTAAATGCAGCTGGGTATAATCTACATAATTTTGGTTTACATTTTTTTTACTTTCATGAAAGTTTGTATTTTATTACAGTTAGTTGGAATTTGCTCATATTTTTAAGATTCAGACTAGCATTGAATGGAAGGCAGTGGCTCATCCCGTCAGTGGAAAGGGTTGTCTCTGCTTTCCAGATTTGTTGGTGAATATACTATGGCGTATTTTGACTCATTTCCTTGACACTGTGTCCTCTTTTAGTAAGCTATTCTTAAGAGAAAAAATGAATGAAATTAGATAATTCTGATGGCCTATTCAAGATGCACAAAGGTAGGCCTGTCTGTTTTCCATGGTGTTATCCCCACTTTCTCAGTACTTATGGCATTCACTGCTTATGTCCTTCTCACAGTTTTTGCTATAGCATAATGTATTTAATACTGTGACAACAACTTCCCACACATGTGTATCCCTGCTATGGAATTATCTCCTTTGGGAACAAAGAGCTGTAGACACTGACAGTCATTAATGAGGCAGCACAAAATGAGAAAGCTGAGAAACCCCCAAAAAATTTATACTCTGTAGGTCCCAGGAAAAACTGCTAGGAGTAGAGAGTACCTCTTACAGGGAAAGACTGGTGAAGGAAGGGGCTGTTACTGACCTAGGCTGGTAAAACTAACATAAGGAGTGGAAAACCATGAAGTCAGAAGTACAGAAGTATTGTCTAAATCCTCAGTTAATGTAGTTGGGCTTACGTTTTGCTGCAGCTTCTAACCAGTATTTCTATCTGGGATGTGACACCATACCAGACTCTTCCCAAATTCACAGTAAGCCCAGTCCTCACTAGATTGCTATCTGGACTGTGCTTGGTTTATTTATTATAACAACTGAGAAGTCTAAGATTGTGCCACATGAGCACACCATGGGGACTAACATGGGAAAAGAGTAAAAAATGGTTTAGTACAAAAGTAGAAAAATTACATAATCAATTCCTCTTAGATTGTATTCTCTATACGATAAGACTATCAAATAGGCAGTGACATTGACTTGTGCCACTACTTACTCATTGAAGGCCTGGGAAAGGACGAGCCCAGATGATAAGAGACGCACAGCTCTGAAATTATTCAAAGCTTGCCTTAAGGTTCTAGTTACAATAAAAGCAACAAAAAGAATTCACATGAAGCCATGGCAATTGCAAAACTTCAGACACAAATTTGTTCTATTAAAGCCTATGATATTCATAATAATTTGTGTGTATTACCAGGCTTATTCAGATTGATAGGTGCCTTGATGGTTGATTTCATTTGAGAAATGAATGTGTCCTTTCTCTTAACAGCTCTGGCTAGGCATGCCAGCCTGGTATGTTGCTGCCTGCCGTGCCAATGTGAAGAGTGGAGCTATTATGTCTGCTCTGTCTGATACTGAGATCCAAAGAGAAATTGGAATCAGCAATCCTCTTCATCGCTTAAAGCTCAGATTAGCAATCCAGGAGATGGTATCACTGACGAGTCCGTCAGCACCTCCAACATCCAGAACAGTGAGTCCTGTTCAGATAACTTTTTCTTCCCTTGCAGGAGTCTGCAGAAAGTCTTTCATAGTACGAGGGTGGCTCTGTGGTAACACACACTTCACAATCAGTGGGAACTGTCCTACACAGACTTAGAACGCCCTGTTCATCACTCACTTGATTGTTGATAGGAGATATTCTGATTTTTTTTAAGTTGTGCTTTTGATTAACGTTGATGTTCTCTAAACAACCATTATTGAGCATCTTATTTGTAATTTTGCCTGCATTTTTGCCTTCCTCTTCCTTCAAGTCATCCAACCAAATCAGATTGTGTTTCTCTTTCTTTGTTTTTCTTTTTTGTTTGGGGGAGTGTGGTGGTGGCAAGGCAGGAGTGGGGAAAGGTTACATAGGAGTCCAGCTCTTTTGAACCTTGTTCCCATTCCCCTTTTTTGCATCCTTTCAGATGTTATCTAATCTGTGTAAGCAGATTTTAGTTCTTCATGCTTTTAAGAGAAGATATTTGAGGTGTAAAAGGAGAACTGGAGCATGTGCATTTGGTGAGGAAGGGAGAGAGAGTAGCAGCAGACAGTAAGGAAGCAAGAAGAAACACAGAGATACAAGTCCAAAAGTCAAAAAGGGTATATATGAAAAAGAGCAAGAAAGTAGATTAGGGGAGAGTAAGAATGTATATACTATAAATAAAAACACCTTTTAGTGGAAAATAAAAAATAACAGGCCAAACTGATGAGATAAAGAAGAAACAAGATAATGGGAGCTTCATGCTGAGAGGCTGATGGTGATGGCTATGAAAGAGGCAACAGGGACTGAAAAAGCTAATAAATAAATTGGGCTTGATCAAATGGGAAATATGGCGTAGATGTGAAGGACAAAGACTACTACTTAAGTAGTGCAGCCCAGAATTCTAATAGTAAGATAATAATAATTATTTTAACAATATTATTCATGTTTTCTAATCTGTTATCTTCATGGAATTCATGGTGAAAATTGGAACTGAGATACCTTTGAGGGGTACCAGATCCACTGAGCTGTGTAAGCAGTGGGCAACAGGACTCTAATGTTCCTATTGACTGGCCTTTTATCTTTAACTTGCTAAGGTTCTTTAAATATTATAGTTCCCCCATCTGATATTTTCTTCCATCAGCACAGTTGTATATGTCATAACCATGGTAATACTATGAATCGTAATGAATTTCACCTAAGTAAAGCAGTATACACTCAACTTCATGTTGAATTACTAAACAAAAATAATTTTTCTTTTAAAAGCACAAGAGCATATTTCAAAGCATAAGAGCGCTGACACTGAGACAGCAGCACATTCAACCTAGAAACACTGGTAATAATTTTGCCTTGGTTTTTTTTAATACTCCCTGAGTAACTGGCAGCACAAAGCTGCCCTGCCCCGGAATGTGGATTTCTGAGTCCCAAGTCTTTCTGTATCCTCTCTTTCTCAGGAAAGGAGTTAATTTACTTCAGCTCTCAAGAAAATAACAGCAGACTTCCACACCCCCTCCCTGCCTCATCAGTGTCCTAGTAATAATCTGACTGGATGTAATAATCAACAGGATGAGGAAAAAGTGTTTTACAAGTGAATTCTCTCAACAATTTCAATTTACAGAAACATGTTAGAAGTAATCATTATTTAGATTACAATATGAGCATGTGATGTGCACAGAATATTTAGGTTGGAAAATCTTTGAGGACTGAAGCTTACCTCCAGACAAAGTCATGAGCTAAAGGTTGTATGTGCCACTTGTGTGTGAAATGCAACTTTAATTATTATTCTTTCCTTTGTGATGATGCTTTGCCAGATTTCACCCATCCGTTCGAGTTGAAATATTCCATCGTGTCTGCTCAGAACCCTCTGATGAAAGATACAAAACAAGTTGTATAAAGTTGTCTTTAGTTGCAGCTCAGTAGAGGCAAGAATGTGGTTGTGCTGATGGTGATGCTATGCGCTGTTAACTTACAGTGGTGCTGCCTTTCTTCTTTACCACTGCTTACCTAATGTGGATCCCACCTGCCTTCCTGCGGGCCTTGTCCATAGCCCTCAGGCAATGTTTGGGTGACCCATGAAGAAATGGAAAATCTTGCTGCTCCAGCTAAAACGGTTAGTCTTTTCAATTTAATATAAAATGGTTTTAATGCTTGAAAGAGAACTAGGATGTATCTTTTGCATCACAGATGCCATATCTTCTGTAGGATGCTTCCCAGGCATGCCATTAGGAAGTCGCAGGGAGTAGTGAAATTGAATTTAAAGAACTGTTACATCATTTTTCAGCAAAAGAAATTACACACTGTAATGCGATCACAAAAATTGTCTTAACCTAAAACCAGTATTGGAGTTTTACAGTACATAATGGTTTCACTGCCAGTGTGAAGCCTCATTTAATGAAATGAAATCATTGCAGTTACAGGTGCAACATTTCCCCTATACCCTACTTTATAGTACGTCTTCTAAATATAGCTTTATATCTGCTGAAATAGAAAGAAAAAACAAAAGGCTTCAGAATGGTGAATTACACAACTCAGTGTTTTCATTATGCTAAGACTATGCATAGTCTTTAGTGTCCATACTTGTGTATTCATGCTTTTTGATTCAGGGTTCATGGAGTGTATCATTTATGTATTGATTTTTGTCAAGCTTCTCCCTGCTTTGGGGTGAGGGGGGTGATGACATAAATATTAATAGATTTTATTCAATAGTTCTGACTTTTATCTATCTTTTACTTGGAAAGTATGGGGTTTTGCGGTTTTCTTCTAGCATTACATCATAACAACTCCATAACAGTGCATGCAAAACATGATACAATCCTACAGTGAGATGTCTGAAAAACCTATCTTCAGTTTAGGAAACTTTATAGTCAGCCCCATCCACAAATGCTGGGGGATGTACTGAGGCTAAATTTTGATACAATAAAGACTTATTTCTTAGAAATTTATGCTTGCTATACTATTACAAGTTTTCTCAGGAACACACATGAAGCAAATTCTCATCAATACTTTTTTTTACAACTGAACTCATTTTCAATTTTATTATTGTTGGTAAAGATAATACAAATACAACAGCACTGCACTGACCAGAAGTGGAGTTGATCCTGTTTAACTGGCCAGCCAGAAAAATACAGTTTTACCATAAATAAATTTATAGAAAAAGCTGCTTTACAATACATTGACAAGAAGACAACTTCTTACTGTGAAACCTAACTAGAAATGAAAAATGGCATCTGTAATGCCCAATTTTGTAAGTAAATCGTTGTGTTTTGATTGTGAAAGCGTAAAAAGTGGTTAAAATAATGTTGCAAAGTTAAACAAGCTCTAATTACTTTATATCTTGAAAATTAGCTAGATTTGCCCTAGTAAGATTTTACGGGTTTGGTACTGTAATTTTAAAGGTAGTTTAGCCCAGGGCATTGCCACTGACTGGAGTTATTTTACTGGCACATTTTACATGTATGCTTTCATTTGTAATGAGATTAACATACACATGAAAACCACATCTTTTTATAAATAATTTTTATTGTCTTTTTATGTGCTTTACTAATTGCTTCCTGCTGATAACACAGAAAGAATCTGAAGAAGGCAGCTGGGCTCAGGTATGATCCTTTCCCATGAGTTTTTTGAACGAAAAGTTAATTAAGAATGTTGTCTGTATGCATAGAGAATAGTATTGTGCCAATATCTCAATGACTGAATTATGATTTACACATTTTAGAGTTCTAATATAAAGACAATATTCTCTGGACAGGTTTGCTAGGTAAAGCACAAAGAAGTACATATACTGTAAATATTTTTCTTAAAAGAAATGGCTACATTCCAGAGACATCTTCTACTTCCCAGCTAAATCTAGGGAAAATATTTTCCTCATTTTGGAGAATAGGCTAATAAAATATGCCAAGAGTTTGAGATCTAACGTTTCTAAAATTGCATCAGATTTTTTTAGAACAATTGTATAAATCATACCCAACTATCATTCTGCAAACAGTCTTGTAAAATTAGGAGAAAATTTTTCACTTTAGTTAGACTATCAATTACTTATATTTTTCAACTTCTCTCTGTAATATATGCACTGTTTTATACAGTCTTACTGGCTTTACTTATAGCATTCTTTTTCTCTTCAAAATCTCACAAGAATGAGAGACGAAGGGACTATATTTTCCCCCATAGAAAATATATCCAGCTTGCACTCTGTTATCCTTTTGTCTAGAATGACAGGAGACATTAAAAACAAAACCAAAAAGATAGTTAGGCTTGAAAGTGATGCTCAAATCTGAGCACAATCCTACTGAAGAAGTGTTAATATTGCAGTTTGAGTTCATTTCTGTTAAGTTTTAGTGGTACAATATAATTGACAACAGTGAGATGAAAAATCTATTTTGCATATTAATTGTGCAACCCATGTAAAAATAGCTTGTGGTTTTTTCTTCTTCACCCCATCAAAATTCAGCTGAACAATGAAGTAGCTTAATGCCTGAATGCTAGGAGGAATCTGGTTTGCTCTTGTCTTAAAGAATTAATTTATTGAGCTCCACATATGATATGATAGTTTTAAGCTGTTCACAGCTGAAAATACCTCATTAATAAGATGTATTTGGTCACCTGCTGTGATGGATGATGGATGATGGATGATGGTGAGCATAAGATTATCTGACAAACATAATAATCTTTTAGTCTCAAAACGATTTACAGGGGTGTAACAATGAAGTGTCATTAGAGCCTGTTTACAAAATCCTAGCCCCACTAAACAGTGACACAAACTTCAGTTGAATCCCTGAGGCCATGTTCGTATTACCAAGTTCAATGTAGGAATTGTTTATCAATCATAAATATTCCAGAAGGTCAATTGAAAGCAAGTAAAATTATGTAACACATTTCAAGTGTGTAATTTTGCTTGCATTTAAAACTCAAAACTGAACATATGATTTCCTGTTACAAAAAAAAATTGCTTAAAGTCTACAAATATAAAAGAAGACACAACAGGCAAAACTGCTATCAGTGACAAATATCTCATAGTGGTTTCCACCTCCAATGTCAAAACAGAATGTGGGGGTTTTTAGACATATTTCTGAGCTAGGATGTCTCACTAGAAACAAGCATAGCAGATATTCTGTCTTCAGTCTGTGGTGCAGCCTTGAAGAAACTAAAGAATGTATTTCCCCTGTCCTTTCTTTTTCCCTTATAGACCCTGGCTTATGGTGATATGAACCATGAATGGATAGGTAACGAATGGCTCCCCAGTCTGGGTTTACCTCAGTACCGAAGTTATTTCATGGAATGCCTGGTAGATGCAAGGATGTTAGACCACCTGACAAAGAAAGATCTGCGTGTGCACTTAAAAATGGTGGATAGCTTTCATCGGTATGTTGGAATAAAGACTACAGCTATAAAGAAGTTTATGTGTCTGATGTAGTGCTCAGTACGGCACAGAATAAAACTACCTACTTACTTTCTGTTGTTCTAGTGTGGAAAACCACACAGAAAAGTGAGTGCTGAGTGTCAGAAATCTGAATTGTGAGAGATTCCTTTATTAATAGCAACCGCATTGAAATTATGTGTCTTAGAACTAAAGATATTGGTACAGATAAATTTCATAACGAGCGGGGAACTATTAATGCATAAATAAAGCCTTGACAATACAGAAACAGTAATAATTTATTAAGTGGTTTAAAGTATCAAAAAGTGGTAGACTAAGATTTCATAGTCCTAAGATCTCATAATAGTGAAAAGCTGTTGTGTGTAGCGCATAAAAGCTGTTAAGAGTACAAGCAAATTGACAGTTGTTCAGGTTATCTAGGGATATAACCAGAAAACTAAATTGGAAATATGGAAATAAAGGCATTTAAACTTCAGGGAGAATGATGTTTATGTGACAAGAAGTGGATTTTTTTAATGTACTGTCTGATTTGTCACTTTTTTAAGGTCTGATTTGACAAAACATTTTGTGGCTCACAAAGGCTGACCTTTCCTGAATACCATTTTTAATGTTTTGGGTTTCTTATACTAGAACATTTATTCAAACATATTCATTTTGGTTTCATTCATTTCATATTTTTCAAGTCCGTGGAGATTTTTAAATGGTTTTGCTCTCCCGTCTGTCCACAAGACTTGCTACATGGGCACCACGAAACACCTCATGTGAAATGCAGGAAATACATCCTACGTATGTTCCCATAGTCAAGATTATCTTTATTAACTCTGTAAATGTTTCTCTTTAAATAACAGAACAAGCTTGCAATATGGAATCATGTGTTTAAAGAGGTTGAATTATGATAGAAAAGAACTGGAAAAGCGAAGAGAAATGAGTCAGCATGAAATAAAAGGTGATAGTTCATGGGAATAAGTACTGGGAATGTTTCTTCTTCTATTAACCCTTTGTCAGGCCATTTTAGCAAAGCATTTAACCGTGTGCTTTAAGTAAAACTAACCTAAGTCCACCTATCTTCAGAACACACAATATCTCCCTAAATTATGTACAGTTAAGTACTTTGCTAATTTGGGGCTGCAAGTACAAATGCTGTTTTGATTCATACATTTTGCTAAATTGGATTTTTGAACAGATTTTATCTTATTCTAGCCTCTTCCAGTCTCAGAAACAGAAGGCCAAGTAGCCTGCAGCTTAGAGGGAGGTGCTGGGGGTACCATGGGGAAACAGGAGCACTCAGCACCCTAACACTGATCTCCTGATATCAAAAGTCATTGTCTTTGATTTCTTCAAAATATGTATCATAGAAAATGTTGCTTAGAGGGGTGGCCACTGAGACAGTTTGTATATAATAATAGTTTCTAACAGAACTGGTGTTACTAAATTTAATAGCTGATTTTAAGTTATTTTTCTGTGCAAAGCTCTCTAGAGCATCACAGAATATTCTTCTGCTCATACACCTCCTGTTATACATATATATACACATATACATATATATATGTAAACAATTAGGGTTATTGCATTTTTTTCCATCATCAGAACTGAATTTTTTGATTTCCAACTCTAGCAACTACAGCAGATAGCTAAAGAGCTGAAAAAAAGGAATTAGAAGGGGAAATGGCTACAGTGAAAGCATGCATTTGTGCAAGGCTGATGATGGCAGGCAGTAACACAAAGGCTATTGTCAGTCAGCCTGAGTGGGTACAGCTGGAGACTGAAGGGTAATTGGATACTGGTCTCAAATTCTGATGAGTCTTCAATGCCAGTCACTGGTACGACATGGGCACTAACCCATAGCCTCATTCACCCTGATGTACACATCAGGATGTGTGCATCCATCAGTTTGACACGGTCCCAAGTGGGATTTTGTCTCAGTGATCCCTGGCTGCCACACTGTGTTTCAGATGATCCTGACCCCAGCCTGGGATGCTCTTGGTCAGGCGATTGCAAATGCCTGCACACAGAACAGCAACCTTCGCTGGACTTCCAAGGGTTCAGGAAAAAGCCTCATCACTTACTAACACAAAACTCAGTTTTACGTTTTCCACTTGCAATTATAAAGATCACTATAATTAACTTTCTTTTAATCTTACAGGCAGGGTAGGCTACTTCTTTATAACGGCCAAATGCTCAAAAATGGTTTCCTAGCCCATTTGTTTTTCCTTAGCTTTATAACTGGCATGGACCTTGACAGCTCAACCAGCTTTCTGAAATAAAAATAGTATTAGTCTGTAACACTGTGAACTCATCATTTGCTTTATGGCATGTTATAAAATAGCAGGTGCTCACCCAACTCTCAGAATGTTTAATACAAAACTGTAAAGTGAAGCCTTGAAGAAAAGGTATTTCGCCCATGTCCATTCACTGTTAAACTGTAAAACCTCACCTAAGAATTGACAAGGCTAGTTATAGGAGGTGGGAGGAATTGCATTCTGGAAATGCCCTCTGGAGGCACCTTTCTCCTCTGGAAACATTTAACTTGCAGATAGCTAAAATGACACAGGGTTTTGAATAGGTGTTATTAATTCTATATGAACAGTTTGCTGGCATTCCTCATTTAAGAAATGAAGCAGTAATCATGTATGATAACATGAAGTTATCATGTATCAGCAGACTGAACTGATGTTATGTCCTTACAGATGTGCTGGTGTGGAGCAATGACCGAGTCATACGCTGGCTCCAAGCTATTGGCCTCCGAGAATATGCAAATAATGTTCTAGAAAGTGGTGTACACGGTTCACTTATAGCACTGGATGAAAACTTTGATTACAGCAGTTTAGCATTATTATTACAGATTCCAACACAAAACACCCAGGCAAGTTTCTCATGCTACTTCTGATTAATCTGTACACATTATTGCCTTTTATTCACATTCAACCATTTTAATTTTTCACTTTGGTATCTCTAGGCACGTCAGATCCTTGAGAGAGAATACAACAACCTTTTAGCACTAGGAACTGAAAGACGACTTGAGGAAGTAATTAATTTTATTTTCAGTATTTATAACATAACACAGTAAAATATAAAAATTAAATTGAATGCATGAAGAAATTTACTTTGCACATTGTTAAAAAGACTCAGTTACAGCTTTAAGAAAAAATTAGGAAATGCCAGTCATGGTTTCTAAAGTAACCTCGGTATGGTTACATATTCATATCACTTTGGATGCTAAATTTGGCACTGCACTCTTACCTTAAGATGAACATTCTCCATAGAGGAAACATGCAGAAAGGACTGGAAGTTTCACTGGCCAGAGAAGGTGGTGATGGGAGGAAGGTGCCTGTGCAATCTATTCTTTAGGACACACTTCAAAAATAAAGAAGACAGAATAAAAGTGAGGGCTTGGTGGCTTGTTTTGAGGTGGGTTTTTTTTTTTTGGTTCTTCAAAGTTAATCAATATGTAATAGAGTGATATTTGGGGCAGTTATCTAGGGTAGGGAATCTCAAATCCACCTATGGAAAATATTCATCTTTAGGTAAGAGCCCAGTGCAAAAAAAAAAGTTCAAGTCTTTGACTTCTGCACATAAGAAGGAATAAAACTTTCAGGACTTAAGATGCCTTTGAATTCTGTGCATGCACATGAGTGTTTATTAGCACTTTACGTAACCCTCCTAATGCAGTGACAAACCCATGCACTTTCTGTAACAGTGTCTGGTAGATACCTGATTTTTAAGGAAGTTCTACTTTAGCTGATACAGAAACCATCTACAATATTGAACCAGAGATTTACGAAGAGTTTTCCACCCTAGCGTTTAACTTTCCTAAAGTGCTTACCTTTACAAGAGTGTCTCAAATGCACTGCAGATACTGGATGCAGTGCAACAGAGCAGGGTAGTCGTTGTAGAATACATTTGACAGTGGGGTAGAGGCAGCACACAGCAGGACAAGGAATCAAAGGGTTAAAACTTAAACAGGGGAAGTTTAGATTGGATATAAGGAGGAAGTTCTTTACTGTAAGGGTGGTGAGGCACTG
>JANHGB010001123.1:48947-62374 GCA_026283785.1 Coracopsis vasa | reverse complement strand
CGTGATTTTCTGCAAGAAACACTATACGGAGCAGTGCTAATTTTCAATGCTCTTGTGAACAATGTTTCACAATGTATGTTATTCAAGACTCCCTGAAAATTCTCTGTAACTGCTTTTAAGACATTTCCCCTAGTGCAGAGATTTTTTTTCTAAAAGCATATTCTGAAAAGCACTGACAGCCTCTTCAGCAGAAGAGCCAGGATTGTCAACCATTGATGCAAAAACCTGAATCTGCTTTGACACCCCAGAATAAGCTTCTGGCAATGTTATGTCTTTCTTCTAGATGTTTGGATAAGTCACACAGCTCAGAAGCTGCATCATACATAATGCCTAAGTAATAAACAAATGCTGCTGAGGTAAGGATATTTCTCAGTCCAATGTACTGAATCTCTAGATGTCACTTAGTTGCATCAGCAAAATGTTTGCTCAAGGCTTGGTTCTGTGTTCCAAGCAGCTTACATAGATCTTCCATGAGACCCAACTAAACAGATGTATTATCGCTCACTTCTTTCTTAAGCACCTGCATTTCTCTACCAGCAGCACAATGTTTGAAGCAGCTGTTGATCCAGAGGAGATCCTTTATAAAAGAGAAAGAAAGAGAGAAGAAATTGTGTCAGGGATTGGTGCTGTTCTGCCTCTAACCTCAGTAAGATCATGACAAGTGAGAACTTTCTTTCCCTATGACTGTCCTTGCCTGACACCTGATCACTGTGGATTCCTCCCTTCATGTGGTTTGTGGTTGCTGGCAGCTCACCTGGACTGAAATGAAAGATCCGTTTAGGTGTAGTGGTACTGTTGAAATATTCATGAGCTTTGTGACAGGCTTGCTTCTCTTTCTAATGACTGTTTAACTTTTTGGTTTGCTCATTTGGAGCACCAATTGCACTGTGTGTCTGTTCTCTTCAGTTCTGCAAGGCCCAAAGCTTCAGTGTCTGCTCCTAGTCAGGAACAGAGGTTTGGTGGAAGTAGTGCTGGAACAGTCCTGCAATAAAAACACTCTGAAGGAGGATTGCCGGAGCAACAAACAGTATTGGAAAGATGGAACACAAAATCTTATCTTTCTTCTGGTTTAAAGGGCCTTTTCACAGCCTTGAAAAGTGTGTGTATGTAAAACAAACGCGAGGCACAAAACTACCTTCCCTGCTCAGAGATTTTTTTATTTTATTTTTTTTTAATAACACGGTGTTTTTTCCCTTTAAATTTGAGTATTGAAAAGTATTTTTTCATGTTTGGGGGAGTGGGCATCACTGGGAGATGATTCATCTCACTTTGCATGTGTGGCATCTGCAGTGAATTCTGTTTTGAATGGATTTTTTCCATTCACTATTAAAGGATACTCAGACTAATCTAGTTATATAGGCTGTAACTCCTAATTGATTAAAGTTATACACCATGAAAAGCACCTATAGACATCTGAATTACTATTTTCATTTTTTAAAAGTGTTATAGTGCTACCCACATATATATATATGAATTAGAGTATCAGTGCTTTAGGATGTCTTTATTCCAAGATGCTGGAACACGTGTCTCCCACTTGGGTAAATTCCACCACTTGTGCCTGTATCAAATCCATCACAACTGACACCTAACAGTTACCAAACACTAAACTGCTTGGGAGCTGTGGCCCCACATGCTGCCTAAACCCGTTACTTATCCTAATCTTCATCATGCTGCAACCACAAATGACACAAACCACACGAACTACGATGTATTGCTAATAAAATAAAGTAAAGCATTTATTCCCTATATTTCTATTTCATACTTTGGTTCACCCAGAGTGTTGCTTTGTGACTTCTGGATTTAATATTTCCACTGTTGCCAGATGCCCTGCTTCCAGGAGAAAAGCAGGGAAGGTTGGAAGTGAGGAAAAGGATTAGAACTCCAAAGGTGAATTCATAAATGCTGATGTTCATCTGGCAGATAACACCACAACTGTCTACCTTTTCTTAAGACCTTTCTCAAATAACAGACAGTAGATTTTCAACACATGAAGGAACATATTTATTTCTTTCTATATATGGTAAATTTTGCTGAATATCAGATTTTAGGGGAAATGGGAAGCATAAAATTTGCCTCCTCTCAATTCAGCTATCTGTATGGGAGGCAACTAGTTAAAGTCAGCATCCATTCTCTCTCAAGCATAGTGGAAAGAGCTGTAGATGTCTGGAGCAAATCTCCTCAGAAGCTCATTTATTCATAGATTAGAAACTTGTATGGATTATATCATGGGTTGAAGTGCCATTTTCTCTGAGTTAACAACAA
This sequence comes from Coracopsis vasa, assembly GCA_026283785.1. Classification (NCBI taxonomy): domain Eukaryota; kingdom Metazoa; phylum Chordata; class Aves; order Psittaciformes; family Psittacidae; genus Coracopsis; species Coracopsis vasa. Next base: position 60,112 of record JANHGB010001123.1, on the reverse strand, counting down.
AGGACATTAAGACAGTTCAGTTAGGCTAAACATTTAACTTTTTGATGAAATACAGTAAATGGCATGAATGTCAACCCCACCGGTATCTGTTCTTTGGTTTCCTTTGAGAGAGAGTGGTTCAGAGACTTACAAGACTGTTGAAGAATGTGGGAAAAGCAAACGAAGCCAAACCAGGCAATGGCATGATCATGACCAAAAAGCATTGAGATAGTGAGTCAAGTAATAAAAGATGATAGATCCAAAAATGGATTAATACAAACATAATAATACCAATGGGTATTTTGTCAATCTTGTGAGACAATAGAAGCACCCCAAGTAATTTAAAGACAAATATGAAAAGGGAAAAGAGACATCCAATCCTTTTGATGACTTTTCAGAAAATAAAAAATTACTCAGGGTTTGGGCAGGAAAGTGTAACACCATTCACCTCCAGATACCCAGCTAATGTTACAATAAAAACCAGAGGTTTCCTAAATAATGCCAGGGAATTTCCAGAACAACTCAGAAACACATGACTGTGCTTTGTTTACTATAACCAGAACAAGCTCATGAGTTTTAGAAAAGAACTGAAAATAAACCAAAACTAGTGATGGCAAACTTTCTTTCCTCTATTAGGAGTGGGTAAGAAAATAGGGACAACAGCCCTGAAGACTATAAAAGTTTGACAACAAATTTATGGATGATTAAGAGACTGGTTGCTTTATTTGGGCTTCAATTTAAGCAAATAATAATAATAATAAAAGAAACTGGGTCAAATTTGGGGATTCTAAAATGATCTTTTACTTGGTTTGATTTGCTTTGCTTGGTTTGATTGTAGGAAGAAAGTGGGATGGTAGTCCTAAAACCAGAGCTGAGATTTGCAAGGAGTCATACTGCATCCACTGTAAGATTCTCACAGAAGAAAGTGTGGAGGAAGATGGAATTACATTGAAATACGTAAAGTATCAATGCACTGAAGTGTTTATAGATATCTGTAAAAACCAGATAAGACAAACCAAAGGTATTTATTAATTCTGAACTGGTAGGCACAGCTGAAAGAGGCTGGAGTGATCCTTGTAAGTGAAATAAAATTGAATGTGTCCCCTCAAGCAGAGAGGTGAGAAGATACGAAGAATAACGTCATATGTCAAAACACAGTGCCAGATGGGAAGACTGCTGTGACAGCAACATTTTTTGCATAAAGTTATTAGCAGCAAACAAATATATAAAAATAAATAATGACAATGTACTTCCAATGCCGACCACCACACAGGAGCAAATAAAGAACTTAAAGCTGCTAGCTTAGCTCTTGAGAGATAGATAGTCCATAATACTCAAAAGAACACAAAAAGGAGATGTGAAAACAAATACACACAATAAGTTTATACAAGTCAGGGAATTTCAAAGACAATACAAGGGTTTATAAATTTTATTAAGATGAGGCATGTTATAGAGAAAGTAGAGGGATACTGATGGGGAAGATACTGGCATCCTAACAGCTTTCCTGTATGCACTCATGATTTGATTACAGTATAGCATTCATGCAATACTGTAATCAAATGGGATTAAATATTTATACAGCAAGATATTTCTCTTAGTACTGACAATGGGAGTGGAAGCAGTTTGCTGAAGTTTATAAATTCCAAACATTATTAGGGTACAAGCACTCCATGTGCCGATATTTGTATATATGAGCACCAAGTGAAGCCCTAAATCCTGAGCATAATGCCTCTTTCCTGGGATCCTGAGTGCTTTTAGACCCCCACACTAAAAATATCTCTATCATGTGAAAATGAGCTGAATTGTATATTGATATTTATTCAGTGTGAACAGGGTTATAAAACATGCTGCTGTTATTTCCACTTCCCCCAGATGAGATCACTGTTGGCTGCCTGAGCATCAACTCTGCTCCAGCTTAAAATGAGGCAGGTGAGCTTAAAACCTGGAGCAGAAATGCAGAAGCCATCACACAAACACACAGCAGGCTCGGCTAGCATATGGCCACCAAAAGCACAGCTGCCCAACTGAGACTTTGCCTCCCTGCACAAAGTACTTCTCCGGAAGAAATAAAAACCTCTTGGTTGGCACAATTCTCACCTGGAGGCAGCAGCTACCAGCTGAGAGGCAAATCCAGAGCCTGCTGCCCTCCTCCAAGACATGTGCCTGCCTGTATCCTAATCTGGAAACAACACTGGTAGGTTGCTCGAGGTCACACATGCAGAGTAATCACAGAGAACTATTATGGTGCTATGGAAATAGTCCAAAGGAAAGAAAAGAGAACAGTAGATGAAATGCATGCAAGTTTTGGTTTCCTATACAAAAAGCAGCATAGAAAATATTTTCAGCCAGGACCACCATCATATGAATTATGAGCTGCGTGAAAATTATGTATGTGGCAGCTAATTGATGTCAATTCTTCCTGATGTGGGGAAATCTCTTATAGAATATTGGTGGGGTTTAGGTTTAGTCTTCTATCTAACCTGTACATTAATAATTTGGAAGACACAATAAATTCATCGAGAGGATTAATGACAAGGACAGAAGAGCAATAAGAGGCATTCCAGAGAGTTTAGTGTAGAAAACAGCAAAGTCAGTTACATGCTGAGCTGGTGTGAATTAACACAAGCAAAATAATCTGAAATACCAATGCCATATGGAAGGCAGAAACTGAACGGATTTTATGTGGGGTGAAGAAGCACACTGAATGTGAAACTGAACTGTGATGTGATGTGATTGATAGCCAAAAAATGCCATCCATTCTGGAATGAAGCACCTCACCAGAGAGTATAAAGATAGTACTCTTTGTCACTAGGACTGTGGCATGATCCCATCCACAGTACTGCATTCTTTCCTGGGTATCTCCTTATCAGAATTACAGTCTGGAAAGAGCCAGAGTAATTAGGAAACAAGAAATTGTTGACACTGGGTGGCGGGGGTGGAAATTAGAAAGCTAAATGTGGAGACTTAGGTTGCAATGTTTAAAGGAAGAACATAATACATTAAAAATGTCCTGAAATTGCCAAGAGTGAAAAAGAATTGGCTGATACAAATCCTGGTGCAACTGAGCTAAGGCTGCAGAAGAAAAGAAAAAAAAAATAATTTAAAAATTAGATAAATGCAGGCAAAATAACCAGGTATATTTCCTGCCAATTGTCTCTATTAGGCTATTTTCCAAGGGAAGGTTTTTCACTTGGGACATTAAAAAGTGGATTAGACAGAATTCTGTGAGATGTATTGTTTTATATAGCTTAATAAGTGGTTTCTGTCACTAATATTGGCCAAATATATCAAAACTGCATATAGTTCCTGATGCTATTAGAAGCAGGTATTCAAGCACAGAATGTGTCTCTGTGACTCTTCTATGGTGTTCATCAGTGAGGTGCCCTTGCATTTACCATTTCCTAGAGATCTTTGATCTTTTCAATGACATGTAATTGGCTGTAGGGATCAGCAAACGCAACATTTCTGACTGACTTGTATTTAATGTGAGATTTCTAGCTGAGAGAGTAGGACCATGTTTGAGTATGTGCTGTTTCCAACTCACTAGACTTATTTGCAGTTTATACCCTATGTTTGGTTAAGAATGTTCTCAGACACTATTCTAAAATGTTATTAATCCTTTTCATTACTGTTTTTAATCATTGTGGGTACATACCATGTGCCAAGAATAGGCTGTGAGGTTTAGTTTTCTTGCCTGATAGTTTAATAATTCTCTCTTGAATAGAAAAATTTGCTTTCAGAAAGATTTATCAGGTTAAAAAAAGGTTTTGATTTAATATTTGAAGATGGAGTTAGCCTCCTGCTGTGCTTTAAGCATTTGAAAACCTGCTGCAAAGTGGCATTTCAAAGACAGCTTAATATTAAATTCAGTTTGCAGTATTCATATCTAATTGTTGTAAGACTCGTTGTTCTGTTAATAAGTGGCTGAATAACAATGTTATTCTGTTTGGCTTTCACATGCATTTTTAGACCTTTGTTAAAGGACGTTGTTCTTGCAAAGGCTTTCCTCAAAGCAAAGAAAAACATTTACATATACAATAGATAAACTCCTACAGCTTCAGAGCAGTCTGGGTGTTTATCATCTTGTGCAGAACTGATTTGAGTGTTATTCTGCTCAGCTATTCTGAGAGTACACATTGTATTCTCATTTAAGCATTGGCTAGTTGTGTTATCCAAATCACTGCATTATGAAAATAAAATACCCAAGAATATGAAATAATATGAATAGGAAAATATGCCATTTTTTATGAAAGGCATGCAATCTAGTCCTCTGTGTTTTCTTCTACAGCAGAGGTAATGTAATAAAGAATTTTATATGACTTCAGTACTGATGTTATTGAGTGATTTAAAACCATTTTCACATTGTAACTCAGCTGTTCTGAATTTTTAGAGATTGTTTTTACCAATATTACTGAAAATATCAAGAGAGCAGTTGCAGAAGTGACACTGGCTACTTGCTTCTATTGGACAGCTTTTATCTGGCATAAAACTATTAAGCATACAGTCGTTATGAATCATTAATAGCCTGACAGCAAAGTTGACTGCAGTGGGAAAATCAAGTCAGTTTTATTATTCATTAAGACATTCCTGAAGGAGCTAACTTTTCACAGAAAGAATAGACAATAGAATTATAATATTTCATACTTATGAATGTGGTCATGTGCTAAACTACTTTACCTTCTTATAATCAGATTTTTTCAGTTACTTATGCTAATCATTTTAGTAACATTTTTATTGCATGCATTCTGCTTAATTCAAAACCTGTCTTCCAGGATATCGAAGTAGTGCCTGAATTTCTTTGTAATAGGTACATTATACACACCTTCCCATATTAAATTTTAGTTTCTCAAAGGAATTTTGTAAACTAAAATTAGGCCAACTATGAATTTAAACCTAGTCTGAACACAGTGCCTCACATTCCTCTTCACACAGGTTCTACTGTTTCCCAAACAGAAAAAAACCACACATTTTGAAAAGATTTGTACAGTTGCATGAAGAATGAGGTCAGGGAAAGAAGTTCTTTACTGGGAGGGTGGTGAGGCACTGGAATGGGTTGCCCAGAGAAGTGGAAAATGCTCCATCCCTGGCAGTGTTCAAGGCCAGGTTGGGCAGAGCCTTGGCAACATGATCTAGTGTGAGGCATCCCTGCTCATGGCAGGGGGGTTGGAACTAGATGATCTTAAGGTCCTTTCCAACCCAAACCATTCTGTGATTCTATGATTCTATATACCAATGGCCTGATGTACACTTTCCAATAATAACAAGAGCACTGAGGAATTTAAACTCCTTCCCCTCTCCCCCACTATTTCTTTTTTTTTTTTTTTAATTTATGTATGTTTAGGCCTCCTTTTACATGGGATAGTTGCAGCAGGTCTCAGGTTAGAGCCAGAGAATTAATCTTGGAGTAGGGTGTTCTAGAGATATTCCAGCTGTTCTTAGAGTAAAATCTACAACCATTTCCCTGAGATTTGTGAATTCAACCTAATTTTTAGAGATACTTTGGATAGCTGTTCATGAATGCGGTCCGTAGTGTTGACTCAAACTTTAACTGCCTATATAAGAGTGAAACATTCCTCCCTCTACAATCCTGTCTTTTTAAGCCATGTACTCGTTCAGCATCCCAATCTCTTCTTTTTGTCATCTTCAGAATGTGAATTTGTATACACCACAAGGAAAACTAGAAATCTAAAGTGTTTTGATATTTTTGGTCATAAATTTAGAAATGGATAATCCTTGCTCACAAAAAGAACAAAAATGAACTTCATAGATCAGATTCCGCCATATCCATGCATGTGGAACAGTGTTTTACTCCCTGCTTTTCAGCTGGTCCAGTTTCTAAACTTGGCTGGGAAGATGAGCGTATATGACTGTGCAGAAAAATTTAATTAAAAGGAGTAAGCAAATTCAGAGGTGCTCTGTCTTGGATATTAACATCACAGCTTGGGAAATCCAATGTTATCACCAAACTTCTTAGATTGTTCAAGAGTGGCATTTTAAGATAAGGCTTATATGAAAACAATATGATTCAAAACATCACGTATTATAAAGGTGCATTCTGAGCAGCCAGAACTAACATATCTCGAGTTCTAAGCACTGAATATCTGCTTGCAAACTTTGGTTCAATCAAACTGTTGTAAAAAACACTTTAATATTAATCTAAGTAATCTTCTGGTCTACAGAACATTCCGTCAAAGGCATAGAGACAGTCCTATTCCTAATTCAGAAAGACAGCACCAAAATTAGAGAAGTGATACTAAAACAACACTACAGAAAAACTAACACATCCTGAGAACAATCTGTCTTCAAGTAGAATCTGAATTAGAATCACAGAAACATAGAATCATTTAGGCTGGAGAAGATCTTCAAGTCAAATCATTGACCTAGCACAGCCAAGTCCACCACTAAATCAAGTCCCTAAGCACTATGTCTACATGTCTTTTAAGTACTTCCAGGGATGAAGAATCAACCACTTTCCTGGGCAACTTCTTCCAATGCTTGATAATCCTTCCTTTCCTCCCCTTCCTTCCAAAACCTCCCCTGGCACAACTTGAGCCATTTCTTCTTGTTCCAGTGCTTGTTACTTAGGAGAAGACACTGATACCCACCTTGCTACACCTTTCTTTCAGGTAGCTGTAGAGAGCAATAAAGTCTCACCTGAGTCTCTTTTTCTCCAGACTAAACAACCCCAGCGCCCTCAGCCACTCCACAGGAAGGAGTGTGTATTTGGCTATGTGAGTGAGTGGAAAATAAGTATATTAGAGATATTATGCAACAACAAACTCTAGACTTGAGGAAGACATTGCTAGAAGGTTAATGATACCTTAGTCAACAGTGACACTGGGATTATGGGCCTGAGTGATAGATAGGATGCTAGTATGCTTCAAAGTGATTAGAAAGAAGATAAAAAGGGAGGGATTGTGAGGGGAGAATATCAATGCTATTTCAGCCATGTTCTGTCATTGTTCTCTATGCTTAGGTGAAGAGGTCTCACTGCCTCTTACTACTCCACGGTGTACCTCTGACAGCTCATCCAGCTCCTTCCATTTAATTATTGGCTATATACTTTCATCTGCATTTTCAGGCAGTGTCCCACCCCTCTCACTCGTTTCCCACATACCCCTCGGAGAGCTGCTTCAGTTCCTGACCTCTCGGATTCTTACTCCACTGGCACTTAAAGTCCATTTGCTCCTCTCTCACTTTCCTCTTGTAAGATTTAAAAAACCCCTTTTTTTTTTCCCCAGTTATTTACCCCAGTATATATGACAACGGTTTTTAACAAAGTTCCTCCCATACCTTAATTTGGAAGTGCCTTGAGAACTGCTATGTTCAAGGCACAAACGTAAGCACATGATATATACCAATCTGTGGAGCAGAATGTAAATCCTCAGAACAAAATCACTGCTTTATTGCTGGTGTCATCGAAAGAATCTATAAATCTGGATTTTATATCTTCAACACATAAGTAAAACCTGGCCTGTATTTATTTTTAACGTACCTTCATTCTAATCATTCCTTATGCTAACTGTAAGCATCTCAAAATTGACAGCTAGTTTAGCATTAGACAACAATAGAATATTTAATTTCTGTAAGTTTACTTATCTTGTAAAAATTCATATTTACTTGTAAAATACCGAGAAAGGCTTTTAATCATTTGCAGTCAAAATGCCAGGCAAGTTTTTACATCAAGAATTGGTAAAGTCAAAGATTCTTTTTAAGTATTTAAAAAGGAAATAATATGCAAGATACATTTTCATACAGGCTGAAAAAACAATAAACCATATAGCTTTAAAAAAGGGAGGAATAATTAAAGATAAAAATCGAGTTTGCAGCTCCATGGGATTTTGCTTCACACAACTTGTGTGTATGTGGTGGGGCTAGGGGTAAGCAAAGTAGACAGGAGGATTTTCAGGCCTGAGAGAAGAGAAGAACCTTAAATGGGAAACTGCCTGTGATCAGCTCCTGTGGGAATCACATGAGAGAGAATGCAAGCAGGATGGAAACAGGAGCTACCATATGCTGCCAAGCACAAACATATATGAAAAGTGTGTAAAGGACTGAGGAGGAGGCTGAAGAGGAGGAGGAGGGGAAAAAAAAATTAGCTGAAACATAGTTCTTTCTGTTGGCAAAACAATCTTCTCTACAGAATCTTCTTACAGCCCCAGCTGTTTCTTCACTACTGCTCTACTGTGATTGCTCTAAGACCTACATGAAAAAGCAGCGAAACTATTTGTGGTACCATTATTATTAATACTAATATGTTATCCATTTGTATTTATAGGCCATCCATGCCCAGGAGCCTCTGGGCACATAACAAAATATAAGTAAAACACAGCTTAGTTTTAAAAAAGGCAACATGGCCCAATTAATTCCCCAATTAATTAATTTATTCTACATTGCTTTGAATTTTGGTCTAAGGATCTTATGTAGGACATTAAAAAAAAAAAAAAAAAAATGAAAAAGAACCGTTCCACTGACAAGACAGGTAATTATTTTATTCAATGATTTTTCTCAATGCAATGCTATTAATAACTGGATCACTAGTGGGGGGTCCAAATTCGGCCCTGAGGTAAATCCAGAACCATTTCACTGACTTCAAGGGAAATTACTTTTTTACTGGGATCAGAACTGGGCTGTTAAATCATAAGTGCCCAGTTATTCATAGACCTGAACTAAATTCTTTTTCTTTTTCTACTTTTGTTCCCCCCCTTTTCTTCAAATAAAGAAACTAGCTCTAAATCACAAAACCAAACCTGAAGTACATAAGATTATATGGGTATAGCTCCCCTTCTAAGAAAAAGAGGAGAAATAAGCTCCCTCCCAGTTCCTTGAGAAGCATTCACAGAGCCTGCATATGTCCACACAGTTCTGTAAACACACAGCCAGGGCTTGGCAAGACTTCAAATACAGTTCGCATTGTCAGAAAATAAATGACATATGAAAGGTAAGAGGACAAGGAAAGGCAAACATATTCAAATATTTAATGTTTAATGTACAAGGCTTCACATCTTTTCTCCTCCTCCTGTCAAAACCAAAGCTTCCCAGACATTTGTTACAATTACATCATTAAGTATCACAAGAAAAGTTCACATGTGCTTTGATTAGCCTTTAGATGCTCTGAAGGAGAAAAGGATTTAGGTTTTGGGATCACTGTGCCCATACACTAACAGCCTGTTGGACTTCTCATTCCTGTGAAGGGAGGGAAGAATTGGGGAAAAAAAGCTGGTCTGCTCCTCTTCTTGGAGGGGAATTCACATCCATGTGCTTTCATGTGCCCTGTTATGTTTAAATAAAGCCTCATTATCAGGTAGCAGTAATATTGCCTGTTTGCCAAAATTTACTTCCTTGTTTTGAACATGGATCAGCAACATGCTTAGACTAACACTGATAAACAGACATCAGACTGAAAGGGAATTTGTGCCTTGTACATCCTTGAGAGAATGGGCATTAACTTTTTTCTGTTGCACAGAGAAACTTTGCGCCATAAGGTATTATCAGGTAGTCCTGCATTTTCTGTCATAGGAAATGAAACATGTTTGTGGCACACTTTTTTCACCTTAGCAGAAACAGAAGACCTTCTTTTCATTGCTAACATCTTTCATTCCTTTCCATCCTCTGTATGCCTTCTTACTACAGATGGTGAAAATAGTCTACAACCCCCCGAAATTCAAATTGGAGAGGAAATGTGATTTAATAACTTGTTAACTTGGGACTAGAAAAATTCATTTTCCAGTATTATTTGAGAGTGTTCAGGTGACCTTGAACAAATCCTTCTATCCCTCTCTTTGTCTAAATTCCCCATTTATATAAAAAATGGTTTGGATGTTCTGAAGGGTGTCACGTCACTTGTCACTGTAAGGATAAGTACAAAATCATTATAAAGCTCCAAGTGAAACAAAGAAGAGTATCTGAGCAGCAAATATTTGCAAAAGAGCAATTTAACTTTCAAGTATATGCCTTCCTCCCTTCCTTCTCATCTCAAAAGTTTTAGAAACAGAAGAGTTAGTAGAACATCTCAGTTGTAGAATTAGATCTTATCTATAATTTTATAAAAAAAGTCATGTATGAGGCAGATTTAAATCAACATAAAAATGAATGAAGACATTTTCTTTGTTAGTTGTTTAAAAACCACTGTAGGCACCATTTATCAAAACCAAACTGCAAAGGAATTTGCCGCTACTGATAAACTTACAAACATGAAAAAAGAAAACCAACTGAAAATTGAAAATGTATTTTTCACTACATAAAGCCTATTGTAATCACCAAAGCTACAAATCTATAGAATGCAAACTGTACTGAAAACAAAATACGACTTCCAAACCTCATTGGCAAGGAGTCCAGTCATTATTTAACTGTAAAACAAGACAGGAGAATCTATGTTCAGCCCACTGAGGGCTGCATACAGTCTGTATCTCATTATAGTACATAAACGCACCACTTTGAAGGAGTTATTATATTTCAGAACATTACAGAGTACTAATATGCAGTCCACCAAAACTGTTTGAAAAACAGGGGAAAGCCACCCTTGAAGTAAATAATACTGAATAAATGTGAAGAGAAAAATCTATTGTGTGAGTAAATGTAGAAATCTCAGATAAATACTCAGGGGTTGCCACAGTTACTACACAATGCTTCCAATTCAAATAATGTGCCGTGCTCGGTGGGGATTGTGAGGCCTGCTAAGATATATTTTTTTTGCCAATTATTTTTATGGGAATGATCATTATGATATTGGTGTATTGCAGAGAATATGTGCTGAACTCACTCTGGAATTTGTGTTCTGACATTCTAAGACTTATTTGACACTTGCGGTATGCTATTCAATGTCCTTGAGCTTTTAAATTTAATTTTTATAATGCTCATGTTGTGCAATCTTTGCTGGACACCCAGTTAAACTAGTTCCTTAAGCATGCAGGAGCTGATATTGTGACTTTCAAGAAGAAAACCTGTGCATTCCAAAATGAGTCTTGTGAGTGTGTTACATAATTGTTTTGCAAGTGATACTGTAAATGTACACTGAATTGAAGCTAATAATATTTTACTACTCTAGAGACTAATGAATGTCCTATTTTTGTGGTTGTTTTACTGTTTGCTGAAGCACAGGTAAATGCCTCGACTTGTTACTAAGATCATAGAATTATAGAATCATAGAATAGTTAGGGTTGGAAAGTACCTTAAGATCATCTAGT
>JANHGB010001123.1:0-43875 GCA_026283785.1 Coracopsis vasa | reverse complement strand
TTTGGTGAATAATGAACAACAAATGCTGAAAAATTGACCATTTCATTTATGTCGGTAGAAAACTTAAAAACATACCAAAATTTGTTTGAAGCACAGAAAATGGATGACAGTTTCAGCCTTCTGTTCTGGGTTAATTTGTAGTGTATTTTGCCAGTGAAATTCAAGAAATGTATATCACATTGAATACTCTAGTGATTTTTCTGAAATTCTAATTGGACTGGGAGTCTATCTGCTTCTAGAGATGTTAGCTCTATTCTTGTAAAAATATAAGTTTATTGGGAAATTCAAACATGTATTGCATCATTTAGTTGGAAGCTTGAATAATAGTTTTATGTGAAGAAAGAGCTAGGGAAACTAAGGGAACGTATCTCTATGAATTATGCATATGTGCCAATACACCATAGGGCTGTGTATACTTTAAGTGTGTGTACCTCAGATGTTTTTATGTTTGGAGCACATGTACCAACTATGTTTAAGGAATTTGCACCTCAAAAATATTTTTCTTTGCATGCCTTCAGGTTATGTTTCAGTTAAACAGCAGTCAACACACTTTTTCAGTTGTATGATTTTAGTCTGTGAAGGTTGCTTCAGTTTTGTCTTTTTACGCAGTATGATGGTGCTGTAAGCAATATAACCTGGTGCTATGTGGCCTACATTCAGAAAGTGTACATCCATATCCATTCCAACACAACGCTTTGCTCAGTGAAGGAGACAATTTCTGTAATACATACATACATATACATGAATAATGTATTTCTGCGCTTAATTTAGTATTTCTGCACATTCTGTTTAGGCGTATGTGAAGAAAAAGGAGACAAAAAATATTCATTTCTCACAGAGGAGGGAAAGGGACACAAGTTTTTCCATACCAGATAGACAGTTCAGTGTTATTTTTTGTTAAAAGCTCATTTTACATTTCCCACAGAGGCTTTTGACTTCCACCTCAATGCACCACTATCTGAGTATGTTTGGAAGCTGTGGGAACTTGGTGTTTCATAAACCTTTCATGTTTCATAATGCTTTACAGACACTGCAAAGCTTTTTGAACCAGTATTAGGGGTTCAGTTAAAACCTTATTGATCACTGACACAGTGTCAAATAGTCTTCAGCAGAAGGACTGAAGCAATATTTTAAAATTCTTTACTTTTTCCACTTTCCTCTTTCATTTTTTGTCAAAAATGGAATTTAGTTTTCATTATTTGCATCAGATGCCAACTAAAAAAAAATGATCAAAAGCTAAACACGTTTCTCCATTTCTTTTAGGGCTGGCCTCTTCATTAGAAAGTTCCTGGAGTATAGGTTCTAACATAGCTGGTGAGTGAGCCAACTAGGGAAGGTACGCAGCTGGACCTGCTGTTTGTGAACAGAGAAAGCCTTGGGGTGATGTGATAGTTGAAGGCTGTCTTGTGCATAGTAATCACAAAATAACAGAGTTTCTGATTCTTGGAGAAGTAAGGAATGGGATCAGCAGAACTGCTACCTTGGACTTCCAGAAGGCAGACTTTGGACTCTTTACAAGTCTGGTTGGCAGAGTCTCTTGGAAGGAACCCTGAAGGGCAAAGGAGTCCAAGAAGGCTGGGCATCCTTCAAGAGCAAAGTCTTAAAGGCACAGGAGCAGCCCATCCCAATGTGCCAAAAGACAAGCCAGTGGGGAATAAGACCAGCCTGGCTGAACAGAGAAATGTGGCTGGAAATCAAGAAAAAAAGAAGAGTATACGGCCTTTGGAAGAAGGGGCAGGCAACTTGGGAGGACTACAAGGATATTGTGAGGTTATACAGGGAGAAAATTAGGACAGCCAAAGCTCAACTAGAACTTTATCTGGCTACTGCCATAAACAACAATAAAAGAAGGAATAAGGAGAATCTCCATCCTTTATTGGATGCAGGGCAGAAAATAGTGACAAAGGATGAGGAAAAGGCTGAGGTACTTAATGCCTTCTTTGCCTCAGTCTTTAGTAGCGAGACCATTTGTTCTCTGGCTATCCACCTCCCTGAGCTAGGAGACAGGAGCAGAGAGCAGAAAGAAGCCCCCATAATCTAAAAGGAAATAGTCAGCGACCTGCTACACCACTTAGACACACACAAGTCTATGGAGCCGGGTGGGATCTACCCAGTGGTACTGAGGGAGCTGGCAGAAGTGCTCAGCACTTTCAATCCTTTATCAGCAGTTATAGCTAACCGGGGAGCTCTCAGTTGGATGGAGTTTACCAATGTAACTCTACACTCTACAAGAACGCCTGAAGGAGGATGTGGCAAGTTCAGGCCTGCCTGTAAGCCTGACCTCGGTGCCAGGGAATGTTATGGAGCAGATCATCTTGAGTGCCATCATATGGCATGTACAGGAAAACCAGATGATCAGGCCAACTCAGCATGGTCCTATGAAAGGCAGGTCCTGCTGGATTAACCTCATCTACTTCTATGAAAAAAGTGACCGACATAGTGGATGAAGGAAAGGCTGTGGATGCTGTTTACCTAGACTTCAGAAAAGATTTTGACACCATTTCCCACAGCATTCTCCTGGAGAAACTGGCTGCTCATGGCTTGGATGGGTGTACTGTTTGCTGGATAAAAACCTGGTTGGATGGGTAAGCCCAAAGAGTGGTGGTGAATGGAGTTAAATTCAGTTGGTGGCCAGTCACAAATGGTATTCCCCAGGGCTCAGTACTGGGGCCAGTTCTGTTTAATGCTTTTATCAATGATCTGGATGAGGGAATCAAATGCACCCTCAGGAGGTTTGCAGATGACATCAAGTTGGGTAGGAGTGCTGGTCTGCTTAAGGGTAGGAAGGATCTGGACAGGTTGGATCAATAGGCTGTGACCAGTTGTATGAACTTCAACAAAGCAAAGTGCCAGGTTCTGCATTTGGGCCACAACAACCCCATGTAATGCTACAGTTAAAGAGTGGCTGTAAAGCTGCTTGGTGGAAAAGACCAGGGGCATTGGTCAACAGCCAGCTGAATATGATCCAGCAGTGTGCCCAGATGGACAAGAAGGCCAACGGCATCCTGGCTTGTATCAGAAATATTGTGTCCAGCAGAACTAAGGAAGTGATTGTCCACCTGTACAGGTGAGGCTGCACCTCAAATACTGTGTTCAGTTCTGAACCCCTTACTACAAGAAAGACATTGAAGTGCTGGAGCATGTCCAAAGGACAATAAAGCTGGTGAAGGTTTGCTATAGAGCACAAGTCTTATGAGGAGCAGCTGAGGAAACTGGGGTTGTTTAGTCTGGAGAAAAGAAGGCTCAGGAGAGACCTTATCACTCTCTAGAGCTACCTGAAAGGAGGCTGTTGTGAGGTGAGGATCAGTCCCTTCTCCCTAGTAACAAGCACTAGAACAAGAAGAAATGGCCTTCAGCTGTGCTGAGGGAGGTTTATATTGGATATTAGGAAAAAATTCTCCCCTGAAAGGGCTGTGAAGTACTGGAAGAAGCTGCCCAGGGAACTGGTTGATTCTCCATCCCCAGAGGTATGTAAAAGACGTGTAGATGTAGTAGTCAGAGACATGATTTAGTGGTGAACTTGGCAATGCTGGATTAACAGTTGGCCTTAGTGTTCTTAAAGATCTTTTCCAACCTAAATGATTCTATGATTATTTATAAACTTCATTTGTGAACAAAACCATCAATGTTACCTTTTACTAAGTGGCCTACATCCTTGTAGTTCTCCTTTAAATAAAGCAGATCTTGAAAACCCATGGGCATATGAATACACTATACTTTGAGTGCAGGCTGAACTGAAAGGCAGCTTTCAACTCCATGCAGGTTTTCAGCTCCATCTTTTTTTCTGTAAAGAATACAGCTGCCTGGCTGCTACCATACCACTATCAGTATTGCGTCATTTATCTGTCTCCAGCCTAGATCTACTTTTCTTACCCTCAAAATTATGACATGAATAGAGAAACTCCCTCAGATTTCTGTGGTTCAAGCTACCAAAGGTTTTACAATCATGTAAATAGATCAACTAAAGTTTTGCCTGTAACAGAAATCCACTCAACAGTGATTCCCACTGAGGTCAAGAGCCTTGTTTACATTAGCATTGTTTTCGGGTGCAGTTTGGAGGTGGCTCCCCCATATCATGCTTGGGTCCATTTGCACCATGGTGTGGTCTGAAGAAGACAGATTCTTTTCCAGATTAAGTACTGTCCAAGGGAGAAAATCCTGAACTTCAAAAGGAGAGATGTAAAGCTCCCAGCAAACCCAGCTTTGATCCACTTATCTACTCCCACTGTGCCCAACTCTTAGCTAAAACAAACATAGTCGAAAGGAGTTTTGACATGTTTCATCTGATGATAGTCTTACATTTGTGAAATCAAATGGTCATTCTAAGAAACTAGAATAGATTTGAAAGTTAACTGATTAGTTATGTGAAATAAATTTATTTTGGAGCTCTTAAGAACTGCTTGAAATGCTGTTTATTGAAAAGATGATGCTTTGAGAAGGGCACTGATCTCTACACTATATAAATTAGAAATCCCCTCTTATTCACCTTCTTCAGGAATCACAGAAATTTTTTTTATGTATCTACATGAGTCCTTCCAAATTATAGGGGAAATTTTCACTTTCTCCATTACTTAATATTTTCCTGTTAATATATATTCATTATCTTTCATTATCCTTCAGACTGCCTTAGGTTTACTGTCATGAGAAGCTGTGCCCTAGCACATATGCAGAGTCACCCATGTGCATCTCTTTGTAGTGGCTGTTGCTTTTCCTCATGCTCACTTGTAGCATGTATCCACTCACAGCACTGAAAATGCAGTGCTTTAAAGATCCTCAGAGTGGAGCTCAACCACAGCCTACCAGAAATGTAGGATCAGACACTAGCACCTTGGTGCAAGGTCACTCCAATTCCCTCCCTCTGTTTTTCTCTTTCTGTTTTATCCCAATGGGAATTCAACAATACAATCTTGAGTGGAGTCTTCAGACTATACCATTAGCTTATTGAGTAACTGCACCTGCTTTTAAATTTTAATGATGCATCTTTAATATGATAAATGTATTATACTTCAATGGTTTTATATGCAGGTCGAATAAACTATGAGTTTTGTTAGTCTTCAAATATTACTTTCCAAAGAACAGCCTTATAATTGCATAGCTTATGTACTTGCACACATGCCTGGTAGTCCGAAAACGACTGTCGTTCTGTACCAGTGAACACAAGCTACTTTTGACTGCAAAATGGGTAGTTAATTTTTTTTGGTAACTTGAAAGCAATATTACCTGGAAGCTTATGAAGTATTCAGTCTGTATGTCCCCTGGGGGAGGGGAGGTCTTTTCTGTTTGTTGGTTATAGCAGGATTCAGTAAAAAAAAAAAAGAATTTCAACATTTTGTTTGAACTGAGTTGCTAGAATATGTTTTTGATACACATGAGGTTTTCTTGTACTAGCCAGATACTAAAGGAAGAGTTTGAAAACTATCATAAAAATAATTATTGATTTCACAGAAAGAAGTGGGTGACTACAGCGAATAAGAATTCTACCTTTTAATGTAATTACCAAACATGGTTGATCACCAAAATACTGAAATGCAAGGTACAAACATAGGGTTTTGCTATGAAATCCACATGTATAAAAGAAAACATTTGTAGCTATTAATTTTATGTCATTGTTTCAAGTAAAGTGTATTTGACTTGAAATATTCCCAAATAATTATTACTGAATGTCTTGTTTATTTACTATAGAACAAATATACTTTAGTTCAATTTTCTCCACCCTACCTTGTCAGATTCAGTAGTGCTGACCTAGAATTCTTCTGCATGGTTCAAATTAGTTGTTTAGACTTTTTGCTGATTCTCAGTAGTTGATTCTCTTTTAAGAGTTTTAATAAATGTGCCACAGGGATAAAAGTGATTGTTTCTGGACACTTATCTTCAAGGCATTAAACTGAGACCAGAAGCTCAATTTTGGTTTAGTGTAATGAGTTCCAGTTGTTGTGTTTTGGTATGTTTTAATAAGATTAATTATCCTTTGCCTAGGCTGATTCTTTCCTTCATTCCAGTGGCTAACAAAGAATGGACACTCACTGAATTACCTGAGCAAGAGATAATATCTAGTGTAGGAATATTATCCAGCTGGCAAAGAACTAATGTTACTGGTTTACACCAGCCTCCAGGCAGAAATGGAGTCAAACATCTGTCACATTGCAGCAATTTTCATCTGGTTAATGGGCTGTCGGCTCTATATGCCAACTAGTGTAACCACAGCTTACATTAAAGTATTTCAGACCACTGCAAGATGATTTTCAGAATAAAAGGGTCTTAACCAGGTCTTAGTTGTTGACCTTTCAGTATTCTCTATAAGTAATGGATGCAGTGGAAAATGCTCCAGCCTTGGTGGGATTCCCTTCTTTTCCCTTCCCTTCCTTCCCATAGAATAGATATAAGATCCCTGCCAGAAAACATCTGAATTCATGAATGCCTCCAGTATTTGAACATTTGGCAGAGGTTGCATTAAACGTCTCTTTAAAGTCTACAAGATTAATCATCTCCCTAGTCCAAGCATAAAAGTGACTACAAATGCAGCTTATTTGGTTACCATCATGATCTTCATAAGAATAAGGTCAGACACCTTACTGAAGGATGGTTGAGTACAAAATTGCACTCAGTGACACTGATTCACTCCAGCACCTTGGTCAAGCCCTATCCCTCATCCCTCTGACTGTGAATGGTGCTTTCTTACTTGGTCTTAGTGGGCTAATCCTAAATATTTGAGCTGTACATACAAATGCCACCAAAAACTTACAAATGTCTCTAACTTGTAATTCTGAATCACAGCATGAGCAAGTTACAGCAGCAGCTGGTCCAGTGTGTTTATGATATTGGATTCATTCCCTTCATAAAATGTTTATGGAAATTGTGAACTGAAAGGCTGATTATAGATCGGAAGTGTGGGCCTGATTTGTTCCTGAGAGTTGATGAAACTTTTCATTAGGAAAATTGAAACTAGATTTCACAAAGCACTATTTTCGGTTCAAGCCACCTTCTTGCAGGGTTGGAATAAATTGATTTGGGGCAAGGGAATCTGTGAAATTAACACAAAATTCCTTCCTTCAAAAGTTTGGACGTGATATATGTGTGTTTTCCTCCACAGCCTGTATATTTTCACACTACTAATGAATGAGTGCTTAATTGCCACAATGAAGCTGTCTGGGGTTACTTCCCAGCAGAATCTCTTGCCAAGGCCAGATGGAATTCAGCTTGTATTCTGAAGCTGCTTAAAGGAGGTTGCTGGTGTTAAACATAAGTAAATAAGAGGCCCTTTCCCCCCCAAAAAAAAAAAAAAAAGTGTGGAGTTCAAGAAATGTGTAAAGCTTCCCTGGTCAGACAATTTTCTTCAAATTAGAAAAGTTGACAATGGATCAATACAGTGTCTCCTGTTACATCCATAGGAAATAACCAGCTGCATTCAACCTAACCAGTTACTGGGTGCCACCATTTTCCTACAGAAAAGCAATTGAAATAGCTTTTCTCTGACATTAAGAAATCAGGCTGTTTTTTTCCACCAGACAATCTTGAAGTGCCACTTTCAAGTAATAAGAGTAGCTGGTTTTTTTTTCTGTTTCACAGAAACAAGAACTGTTCAGACTGATTTCTCCCCACAGGTTTGTTTGTTGGTTTTGGGGGGTTTTTTGTCTTAAATATTTAAAGCTTGAAAATTCATTTGGATGTGGCTACAAGACACTTACATGAAACACTAACAATGCATACCTCAGTTCCCTACTAGATTCAATTCCATTATTTCTCTTGCATTATATATAAGCCCTGGATATCCTTGGGCTTTGTGCAGTAGGACTCCTCTGCTCTAACATACCCTGTGTTAGAAGTTCAGTAGAAAAATGGGGGCTTTTTTATTTTAAAATTAGGCAGGCTTTTTAAAGGTTATCTACATCAAGGAAGAGATGAATAGCAAGTGCTATGAAAAGTACTTTCTGTATGTGGACTAAAGGTTTACATAATATATATGACAATTTTAAAGATAACATCTACCTATGAGACCTACTGATTAAGTTGGTGGTAGATTTCAGTATAAATACATGACTGACTAGAGAAGATATGATGTACCAATGCAAGCACTGATTTGTCTCTGACTTACACAAACAACTGCAGAAGTACCTACCCATAATCTTTGAGTTATGTCAGTACAACATCAATGCTTTTACCAAGAGAAATTCTCTGCTAAGAGATATAAACTGTAACAAGTATCAGTGGGGTGCACGTGTCTACTGATTTTAAGGCAAAGTGAATGAAAGGAACAGCTTTGATTTCTAAAGCAAGAAGTTACCTGGATGTTTGAATGTGGCCATTCTGGCAGCTATTTCTCAAGCCTGCTTTTCGCAAGGCAAGAAGAGTCCTATAGTTCTCCCTGTTATAAGCAGAATGACTTTCTCTTCTTTTCCAAAATGGAAAATGATGGTTCATGCCACAAGCTGCTACTTAAGTGTGTAGACATCTACCAGCTGGGATTTACAGAAACAGACCTAAAGCTGCTGTCCCTGGATTCCTGATTTGTTGGGGTTTAATCTATTTCTAAATTTTATTTGAGAAATTTTGCTGGATAGTCTGATAGTCTTCCAGGTGGGATGAGGACCCGCAAGACTCCTGGCCCTTCTCCAGCACAGGGCATTCAAACCCTAGTATGGACACTGGGAGATGCATCTGTATTTCTGAAGCAGAAAGACCAGGAGGGATCCTATCCCAAATAGTGCATATTGCCTGACATCCACACTTCTTATTCCTTCTCAAATGGGCTGGTGTGCCAACAATAAATAGCACTAGTGTGACGGTGTGTCTCACTTCAAAGCATTTAAGAAAATGTTTTAATTGCTGCTACTGCTCTCTACAACAGTATTTTAATTAAAAAAAAATACAACCCACACAACACACAAACAAACCAACCCTCCCCCCCCCAAAAAACCCCCAAAAAATCCACAAAACAACCAAAAACCAGTGTTTTAAATTAGTATCATTCTTCAAGGGCAAGGGCTGTTGGAAAGATACTGGAGGACCACATAAGATGGAGGGATCTGGACCTGATGCGGATTTGCCCATTCTGTCTTTCTGGAGCAGTCACTTCTGCCCAGTCCCCAGGTGGTACCAAGGCTTGTCTGCAAGAGCTAGTGAAGCGGTGCAGAGCCATGACAAGGGGGAAGCTAACAGTTAAATGGAGTGGTTGGTGAGTGGTCTAATGTTCAAACTATTTTTCTTATCTTTTATTCTGCAATATAAATATTCACTTAAGTCTGTGACTGAGACAGTCCAAATATTGCAACCTATGGACTGTATGCTCTATGCCCTTGAGGTCAATCCGTGGAAACAGGTGCAACGCCTGTAAGACATCTTATTTTGGAAACAGCATGTTCTGATGCCTCTGCAACAATGTTTTTATCAGAATTTCTCATTTATATGGAATTTGGAAAATGAAGATATTTGGTGTTCCTTAAATTGAAATTTTTTAAAAATTCTCATTGAGTATTTCAGACCACTGCAAGATGATTTTCAAAATAAAAGGGTCTTAACCAGGTTTTAGTTGTTTCTGTATGTGGACTAAAGGTTTACATAATATATATGACAATTTTAAAGATAACATCTACCTATGAGACCTACTGATTAAGTTGGTGGTAGATTTCAGTGTAAATACATGACTGACATGGTCTTCAACAAATCTTGAAAATATGGGGAAGATTTCCATTTTTCCTTGTTTATTAAAAGACCATACCTTTAGAACATCTATCTAAAAATATAATGGCAAGAATATGGAGCTCAGTCTTTTAGGTTTTATTTCTGCAAAGTTCTTAGTTATACAAATGATCACATTGGCTTGCTTGTGAGAAAGAGAGATTGCAGAGTTTCATTGTTGTGTTATATACATATTTGCTTTCACGAACTTTAGAATTTAAGAGAAAGAGTAAAATTTTAAGCTATCATATTAACCATTGTTTTATTACATTCCCCCAAAAAATATTTCATAGTGATCTTTCCCTGAGTCTCTTACTATAAGCATGCCTGCTTATATGGTTATGATCCCATTTTATTGTAATTTGAACTGGAGTAAACAATGAATAATATCAGATGAGATTAATTCATGTTTAAATGAAATAAAAATTCAGCAACTTAAACTACCGTGCACTTTAAAAAAGATCATCTGGCTCCTTTTTATTTATTTTTTATTTATTTTTTTTATTCTTCTCCACTTAGTGTCTGTTGGCAGCCTCACCTAGAGTTACAGTGAAAGGAAAAGGATAGGTGTCTTTGGAGAGTGATTTGTTCCAGCCTAAGATAGGTGTCTAAAACAGGTTGGATGATTTATCCTCTCTAGAAATGTCTATCTCTTCAAGGACTAATGAAGAAATAGGTGGTTCTCAGTTTTGTTCTAGGAAAGGCAAATAAAAACCCCAAGACTATTGCCTTCAGAACTGCTGACATGAAGATTCATACTGCTTTTGGAAAATCTGAGATCCACAAGCTGAAGAAAGTTTAAAATTGTAAGTGGAGTCTGGATGACATATTAAGAGTGAACACCTGCATTTAAAGTTGTGAATTTAGTAGGAAATACTGATTTATACCCATCCGCTATACCTTGTTGTTTCTCTATGAAAAATTAAGGATGGACTTTTGGGAAAAGTAAAATATTGAGAATCCATTGTAAGCTTTTTTTGCTGAAAATAAATGGGATATTGGGGAGATCTTCACTTGTTATACTACTAAATGGTCTATAAGTCATTTAGATCTTACTGGGATTTCTGCCAGTATAATATATCATTCTTTTTAATTAAAATACTAGTACTACCCAAAAGCACTAAAACCCATCAAAAATCTCAAAAAATCATGTCCTTGTAAATGTGAAATGTTACTTTGACTGAAGCAGGGACATGATTTTTTCCATGATATCATCCCAACAAAAAGAGACAATGTTTCATAAGGCGTTACTTTATACATGTGTATTTTTATATACAAGCATATAATTTTTTCAAGATATATTTAGAAGAACATGTTATCATATTTAAGCACAGATTCTTTCATTTTTATGACTGAGTTATGCAATGCTTCTTTCCATAAGCTCACTTCTTAAGCAAATCATTTATAAAACACTGTATTTCAGGAACAGTGTTCTGATTAGTTTGTTTAGACACAAGAGTTTTCATAACTGCCACTGTGCATTGAGTTTCTTGTATTTGCTTTGGACAGCAATCTGACAACTACCTGCAAATGCTAGCAACTTCATACAAATTTCTTTTTTGGCAAAATGTCACCATGCAGAAATTTTTCTGTGAGACATAGCAAGTCAGGTTTTACACATATTGCCCTCACTGGAACTAAGGCTCAAGTTTTTGTTTCTGCAATTCTCGTGAACGTTAGAGCAGCAGAGACAGATACGCTAGTCAGGTTGCGCTATTCTTTCACTGTTAAAGTTTACTGCACTGTTTAATTTCTGATCTTGTCAAAGACCTGTGTAGCTCTTACAGTTAAATTAGATCTGATCGTAGGAAGAGAGCATTAAGTTAGATTTAATCTCAGTTGCATTCAGAGCAGTTCCATCAACTGAAGTTAATATATTTGCTTTTATGTAAATGAGTTAAGATTCAGAGTCTTACTGTTTGTTTTTATTTTTGGAAGGAGACTTTAGCAGTTCACATTGACACCCAATAACCCTTCTTTTATCTGTACATCACTGCAGAAGTAAGCGTTATTTTCTGTTCCCCTCTGTTGTTATGGCAGCATATTTTTCAAGATGATATCATATTAGACTGGTTCTTACAGATTCTACTGGGTTTTTTCCTATAAAAAGGCTTATAGATAACAGGTATATGTCCAGCTTGAGGTAAATCAGATTAAAGAGATGAATGCCTTGAAATGCCTCTAAAAGTATCTGGAAGCTGATACTGACATTTTCTAATTCTCTTGTTCTTCCTTCAGGCTTCATTCCCCAATATCCATGCTTTGTTCCCCATTACCTTTACCAGATATGACTTTTTGAAGCATTCTGGATGAGACAAAATTCTCTACCCACAGAAAAACATAAAAATGCGTTTGACAGTCTTGCCCCCATATAGTGCTGTTGCCTACAGACTTAAATGTGAATCTGAGGTAGTTTTTAGACATGTCTGTGAATGCTTTTCTGTTCACAGTCATAAAAAGACATTCAAGAACCATGCATGGTCTAAAAACACCCTGCAATCCATGGGACAGAACCTTCCTGACTTCATGGAAAATGATGTTAGTTTACAGTAAAGTATGAGCAACTTATAGTCAAGAGCTAGGGCCTGAGTTTTGCTGGTTCACAAGGAATCAAAGAATCCTCCTTATGCGCATATTTTAAGGAAGTGCATTGATTGGGTCATTATTCTGACACTGTCACAACAGCCATTTATAATCAGGAGTAACTTAATGTATGTTTAAGTGGCATGCTGCCATTAATGAGAGCATTCACAAACATGCTTTTTTTATGTATGTCTCTCTATTTCAGTTACTGAACCACTTGCAACACCAAAGAAAAGCTTAAACTGGAAGGCAGTGAACATTCCCACCCACAGCAGTCTCAGATCTCCTGGTTAGGGCTTTTTCTGGGAAAGTGGGTGATATAACTTTGAACTAAACTTGTTAAATGTTAATCAAGTTACCCTTTTGTTTTTGTGTAACAGGCTCATACTCCTACGCCCATTCACAGATGCTTGTTCCCAATCCCCATCAGAATTTCTTTCCCCTCTAACAAAGCCAGCAAACTCAGCATTTCATGCAACTGTGGAAGCAAAACACACTTGAAGGAATCTTGGGACAGGGAAAAGAATTAGGTGGAAGAGGAAGGAGGAGGGCTCCTGAGGTGTTTTGGCTGACGATAAAATAAATGTTTCCACAAGTAGCAGGCCCACCTCAGGACATTTTGTCACTCCTCCAGCTTCTTGTTCCTTTCCTTGTCCAGTTAGGCTTTAATCTTCTACTTAGACCAACAGATGAACTGTTTGTGTGGCAGTTCTCTAAGAAAGAAAAAAATCCTTTAGGGAGAAGGTGAGAAGAATGTATTTTTCTTCATTTGTTTGAAATTGATTACCAGGTGAGCTTACAAGGCAAAATAACAATACTGGCATCATTATTTTGAGCTTTCTCAAACTGAGGTTGTAACTGAGTTGAGATTGTTGCCTCCCTGGTGAATCCTCCAGCCACAAAGTTAAGAGATGAAATGGTACTTGCTACCAGTTTTTTCCAGAAAGAAAATTGTGCGTTGCCCTCCCTTCCTTGGAAGAAAGGATAGTGATTTTCCGAAGCAAGTTCTGACTATGGATTCCCCAGTGAACATAAATGCTTTTCTGAAGGTCTGTATGATGCAATTACTCCCCACTACTCATGTTGATAGCCATTATTTTGAGTTAGAATTCAGGAACTTGACTGTTAAGTTTAAATGAGTTGCTCATGGATAGCCACTGTGCTAGAAAAGTAAGAATGCAGGTTAGGAATAATTGTCTTCCTTGTCTTTTCTTTTAGTCACAAATACCAGAGTGAAATGTCAAAATGAGCATTAGAAAATAAATCCCATTATTGCTGGGAGTTACAACAGTGCTGTAGGAGCAACAGAGGCAAAACAAATGCAGAATTTCACAAAAGGCCAGGGTGAAGGCTGTATTCCAGGCTCATCACATCATTTCCTTTCCTTCTTTGTTTTTCCATTCCTTCTTTTGTTGCTTTACATTTCCATGTCCTTCAGAGGAGCATGTTTTATTGGCTATGTGTTAGGAGTCAGAACAGTACATCCAGCTTTCTTGTGGTCTTGCTTTTAAGGGAAGCCATTTACAGTTTTCCACATGTCACTCATAAGACAGGTTACTCGAACTTATTTATAGCAACAGATAGAACTAAGCTAAGCTGCAAAGTGTTTTGATATTCTTGACTAAAAGATGCTGCACAAAATGCAAATTACTGTTTTTCTTCTTTTCATCCTGACACCTCTTGGCTCCAATTTTACCACAGTATGCTCTTCTGTCTCTCCTTACAATTGTGTTATATTGTTCTCCTTGCTCCCTCCTATCACCTCATCTTTCCTTCCACATCAAGGAACCTTTCTCAGTAATAGTTCTGGCATTTGGGCATAAGGAGCATGCCCCACTCAGAAGCATAATAATATTAAATCACCATAAAATGTGGTTATCTTAGGTTCAGCTCTGGATGTCATTTACAATAGTTCAGTTGAATATTCAGTAGAATAGCTGATGATAGGCCTGATTCCTTTCATTCATGCCAGATTTACCTCCCATGTAACTCCATTGCCTTCAGCTGTTGACTTTAAATGAGTAGTAATGCAATAAATATAGCTGAAATTTTTTAAGTGCCATAGCAAATGAAGTGTGTATGACATCAGTGGGTTGCACATTTTCATTGTTACCAGCCAAACCAGTGAGAACTCTACAGTCTCCAAAGGCCTTGATAAAGTACATCAGCACTAAGGAGAAAGCCTACAGTGCTGGTATTAATTTTTCAAAATCAGGCAAGGAGAACTTGCCTATTTCATTGAAAATTACAAGACCTTACTCACTGACAAAGTGTTTCCATTTTAACAAATATGGGTGCTGCTAATACAACTTATTTCCTGTAACTTCTTTCCATGGGGACTAGCATAGAAGCACAGGGGAACAAGAAAACTCCTGGTGTTATTTCACAGTTTTCACAATACTGAGGCATTAACTTGAGCACAAATAGTGAACCAGAAAGGAGGATTCTTGCTAGGCTTGCACCAAGTATCTCCAGCAGCATTTGCTATTTACATAACACTAGTAAAATATTTTTAGAATCTCTGTCCCCCTAAGTTTGTCACTGTGATCTCAGTGGAATCACAGTTTTTCCCATCCAACACAATTTCTTAAAGGTTTTCTAATAATTTGTAGTTACAGAAGTAAAGAGCTATAAAACTATTCACTACAAAGCACCAAGAGGCAAACTAAAAAATTAGAATTTAACTAATTTCTTCAATCAAAATATTCAGAACCACCTTCTGAATTTTAATGAAAGACTCCTTCTTGAAAGAATGATAATCAGTATGGACTTGGGCTATAGAGGTCACCCGTAACTAACTTATGGAAGTTTTTTAAGACATTACTGCCATGACAGAAAAGAGAAATAGAGTGCATGTACTATACTTAGATTTTTAAAAGGCAGATGGAAAGGTTCTATACCAGAGATAAATTGCTTAGGTAAAGTCATGGAATAGCAAGAAAAATGAGGCAATGGACAAAACACAGCTATAAGAACAGAACACAAAAAGATACCTCAAAATGAATGTTTCATCGTATTAAAGAAGAAAGGAGTAAATACATAAAATAAGAATAAATTTGAAGAATAATCATCCAGATCTCCCAGACTAGGTAGTGTGCATGGTTACAAAAGGGAAACCAAATACTGAATGAATCCTTACTCCACTCCTCACAGTGCAGGAGGTGTGTAGACCTGCCTAGAATGGTCACACAGATGGAATTTAGATCTGTTGTGCCTTTCATTAGTGGACTAAGGTAGCATTTATGATGAGATAAACAGTTATTTAAACAAAGACAAACAAGTTTTCTAAGCTGTCAGTGATTTTAATGTCAGGCAAGCAATGACTAACAGAGGGTACTTCCACCTCCCCCTGTTCACCACAAAGCAATAATGATAGGCATCAATGTTCTTCCCAGAAGCAAGGAATGAGGAAGGAGTGGGTCTGAGGCAAAGGAAAGCTAAGCTGCCAAAGCCACAAGGCAAGCAATCGGTCTGCAAGTAAAAGAAATACAAAGTCTGCTTAGGTTTTGGGGCACAGAACACTGTAGTGTGGATGGAAGACTCCACTACTCCCCTCCTCTAAATTCTACTTTGCAAAGCTCTTCCACTTGTTGTTTTTCTGGGGTTTGTTTCTGTACTATGTGTGACAAATATTTTCCTGTAAGACATAAATAAACTCTTTAAGCCAAACATAAATACAAAAATGTAATGTAAATTAGCAGTAAATATGAATCGACATGGTATTACACTAATGCTCCAACAATAAGATATGTTGCACTAAAGTACTCTTGGTAGCACAGTGTAACCAAACTGTTGTATATAGGACAATGATGGGAAAACAGCAAACAGCATCTGTGAGTTCAAGAAATAGGTACATCTGTTTGTGGAAGAAAAAGTATTAAGGAAAAAATACCACAGGGCGGATATGTTGGTTTGGATAAAATTTCATGGTCATATGTCTTTATTAACTAGTTCTAGGTGGTTGAAGTTCCTAAAGTATGTAAATAAAAGCATTCTAGGAGTACTGTGAACAAATAAACAGGATAATTATTCTAAAAATGGTACTCCCAAATCTTAATCCATTTTTTTATTAAATGCAAAAGTTATACTGATGTAACAATAGGAGCGAGATTTTAACTGAAAGATTTAAACCAAAGGTTTCTCCAGAAACCCTCACACTATCCCCATGAGTATATGCATAATAATAGTCTCTTTCATTATGTACAGGATTTTTGCATCAGTCACTGAATAATAATTATTGTCTACTGTAGATTCACTCCAGCCTACCTGGACTTTCACAACATTGCAACAGAAAGTTAATTTCTGAATAGGGAGCTCCTCAAAAAGGCAGTGATCTACCAGATGCTAAGAGGATACACAGAAACATGAGGGAGGGCTTAAGTCAGTATATAGGAGAGAAACCAGATGTGTGAGAAACATTATACAGGCACTGTCAAAAACAAGGAAAAAAATATCCTGAAGAGGCAGATGGGTGGACAAAGTGACAATAATATAAAACATCAAAATAGGCAACAAAATGCCTACAGAGAGGGAAGAAAAGAGAAAAAAAAAACAAAAAGAAACCAAAAACTGTTCATAATACTTGAAGAGATAAGTAAATATGAAAACATTTTAAAATAATAAAGCACTTGAGTCTTTCTAAGATGTGTGTATGCAAATCCAAGCAGCATAGCAAAGATAACTTCAATAATAATAATTATTATTATTGCGGCTCAGAATTCATCAGTGTCTTGAACAGGTTAATAACTGGTATATGACTGTATCTAGAGCTATATATGGCTGCAAAATGGAAGGTACAAATACCTAGATTTTTTTAGGTACTGTTTGGAAATTTAATCTTAAAGTACACAGAAGTTTTAAGAAGACTTAGACAAATAAAACGGTGCAATCTCAATTAATTTATCACATTTTTTAAAAGGCATAAAAGCATCCATGCACAAAACTATATCGATTTTGTTGATATTATACAAGCATCAATGTTTCCTTTAACACTTAGTTCACATCATAGAAAATATTGTATAGATAAATCACAGTTGATTTGCAGCTGTTACTATTTGATAATAGCTGTATTCAGTTTTCAGTGGACCCTAAGGTTCCACCCCCAACACTGCAAATTTTTTAATTTATTTATAATTTAGGTATTTTCTCTCAGAAGTCTCAACAGAAGCTGGGAGGAAGAAAAGGATACCAGCCTAGAACAGCTTCATTGGTACAACAGGCTAGAACAGCTTCATTGGTACAACAGGCTTGATTTGTGCCTGATAAATGTTGATACCCAGGCAAGGGGAGTGTTTCAAGTTCTTTTTCTATGGTTCTTTACATCTTATTTGTGTGAATTAAAATAATTGACCAAGTACAGAGTACATTAGAATTCAATCTACTATATCTTTGGATGGCATAACGTCTTTGACTAGCATTAGGAAAGCGAGTTTGCTAAAGGAAATTTGCTTATTTACAGTAGGATGGAAGCCAGAGAAAACTGCAAAATGAACACAAAGTAGGCCACAACTTGGAGGAAAAGGAAGAGCAAAATAAATTTGTAGGTTGTTTTGTTTTCTTGCACAGTCCCTATAATAATTTTAACAGTGTGACTTTTGAGTTATGTTGTTCTAAAAGAAAGGAAAAACCAGTATTATGTTAGGATAAATTGACTAATAAGAACAAGACATCAGCAAAAGAAACAATAAGGCCTCAAAAAGGTAGTGAAAGTAATTTATTGACAGCGTAGGTAGGCATTGCTAAAAATTTTAATGAATTCTGAGCCTCAGAGTTCACAAAGGGGGATTGGGAACAGATGCCAGAAACAGACATAAATTTAACAGCAGAAGTGGAAGGCATACTGAAGGAACTCAAGATCTTGCCGGAAGAGGTGACCTAGAAATTAGAACATTTAAAGACTGACAAAACTAAAGGACCAGAAGGTACACATTTGATGAAGCGTCCCAGAAGAGATAGGGAAACCTTTAGCAAGTTTATTTATAATCTCTTTGGAATTGAAAAGGGCAAAGTAACACATATTTAAGAAGTGATCTAGCTAAAATCTAGAAAACTTGACTTGTAAGATGAAAGGTGAAGCAAATACTTTAAAAGGTAAAGACATCAATTAATTACATAGATTTTCTAAAGCTATACAAGGCCACATATGTGAATTTCACAGTTACTCAGAACTGTATTTCTATCTTAAAACCGTATGAATGGTTATTTATCTACTAACACTTTAAAGTTCTGTGGTTTTTACATTATAAGCTTTGCTCCTTCCCCTCTGAAGAAGTACCACCAAAGCTTGTGATTTTGTCACTATGGCAGGACTGTGTCTCTGTAATTGAAGAAGCAAGTGGACAAAGGAAGGCCATGAAGATGATCAAAAGGCCAGAGAACCTACCTTATGAGGAGAGACTGAAGTAGTTAGGTCTTTTCTCCCTGGTAAAGAGAAGACTCAGAGTGACTTTTTCACAGTATTCTAGTACTTAACAAGCAGTTACAGAAAGGATGGAGTCTCTCTCTTCACAAGGATGCACATGGAGAAGACAAGGGGCAACAGGTGTAAGTTACGCCAGGAAAGGTTTCAAAGAATTTTTTCACAATAAAAACAGTCAATGGAACAACCTCCCCAGGGACATGATGGAGTCCCCATCTCTGGAGGTTTTCAAGATGCAATTAATCTCACCTAGGATCCCTTTCCCATGAAAGGTTGGACCACATAATATTTCAAGTTCCCTTCTAACCAGGACTGTACTTTGATTCTATTCTATGATGAACTGACTCATTTGCCGTATCGTTCAGTGAGCTATGGAAATGTATATGTATCTGCCAATACTAAGAGAATGCTTACTAATACATATAGCCATATATTCTCAATTTTGTGTGCTGGAGACTCTTTTTTGGCATTTCTCTGCTTCCGGCCAAATGCTTTTTCAGGGCTGAATCTGAAACTGACAGGCATTTTCTCTGTAGTCCAGAATCATCTAACCTTGCCCTGTGCACCTGCAGGATGCTTGAAATGGCTGTGATTTCCAGTCCACAACTTCTATTGCTGGACAGCTTTTCTTTAAAAACATAAATCTGACTTTTTATAGGGTTTTATAAACCTCTGTAAATACCAGCTCACTGAAATTTTCACTTACTCCGGATTTTATCAAAGGAATTTCCTGTGTTATAAGCCTCTAATCCAGATGTCTTATGAACTTAATTAAGTTCAACAAAAAGAAATTATGACAACTACAGAATTGATATATTTTGCTTAGTTTGCAAAGAGGGTTTTAAAGAAATTCAAACGGATTAAATTGACCAAAGCTATAGAAAAATTCTCTCCTGAGTTCTTAGCAAAGTTTTTTTCAGAGAGCCTAAAAGAAGTTTGCTGCAGGCCTGGTGATATATGGTACTGGCAGTATGTTACTTTAATGTCCTAAGAATTGACATGTATATTATAAAGGGTAGTTATAAGTTCTAACAGTTGTGAATGAGGGAAGTATCAGACAAGTATAAGGCCAAAGTATCATTATTAAGACAGATTTTATTCTTCTCATATAAAAGTAACCTGAAACACAGAATGTGCAGTAACAGGCTGAAATTTGATGACTGGACAAAACTGGAAAATAAGTCAAAATGAATGGGGTGGACACTAAAATAAAGAGCAGTTGGAAAGGCTAAGATCAAGGACAGATATATGGTTATGAAATAATACAGGAAAATAGAAAGACACTGAAGATGAAAAGAAAGATTCTCAATTTTCAAACAGTGATACAGAAAAATCTAGGGGTAGTGGAATATATCGCATAAACCTTTGACCCATTGCTTATAAGCAGTAAATTGTAAGAATGTGAAACTAAGGCCACATAAGGAGGCTTGGGAAATGTAATTGAGTGGGAATTATTTGACTGATCCAGAAATAGGACCAGGGAAACAGTTTTTTATTGGGCATAAACATCACAAATAAAGGGTTAAAAATATTAAGGAAAAAAATATTAAGGAAAAAAATATTAAGGTTAAAAATACTAAGGAAGTTCTGATAAGGACTAAATTCTGTCTTGGGAGAGATTTCATTGAAATAAATAGGCTTCTGCATATATCTCCATAAAAAAAAAAGCTGACATAATCCGGATAGCTTTCACTTGGTTTTAGCTAGCATTCTGACTATTTTAATCAATACCTCAGGTAGTTTATCATATTATAGTGTTCAATTCAGTGAATGTAAGTTCACTGAAGTTCATCTTTTGGGAAAAAAATACTTTCCCCAATGCTCAGAAGAAACAGGTATTTTTTTGATAAATGGCTGCATCTAACCCCGTGCCTAATCTGCTTAAGTTGTTATTGTACTTTTGCTGTAGGTGACCCTGGAAGAACAACGTCCATAGGTATGCTCAGTTTTGGGACAGCCACACCCAGGACTAGGTTGTCCAAGATCTGAGCATTTTGCCTTCAGTTTGAGCAACAGAGCTGAGGTATCTCAGAAGCAGTTAGGAAATGTGTGTCCCTGAAGGTAATATTTGTTAGTGGCTGGTTCTTCCTCTGAGAGTTTCTGGCCAACTTTCTCCTGTAATGGTCCTGAAGCCACAGACCCCCAGAATGGCTCATCTTTCCATTCCCTAGTCATCTATGCAGCTTCCTCTGAAGTCCTTTATGCTGAATATGTCTAGTTTATTACCCCAACAGTGAATGTGAGCTTTATGCTTGTGTTTTACTTCACTGAGACTGTTTGTGAACTGATGGAAATATCTGGTGTACATTGCCCTGTACATTCGCAGTGTGAACCCCTATACACACTGACCTGGATGAGAATGCATCTAGTTGTTCCTGGTTCTTCTGCCCATCTTCAGATATCTCATGTTGTCATGTACACATGGAAGAAATGCAGAATATAAACAAGATAAAAATCCTGGATTGGCTCCAAACCATCCCCACTTGACTGCATGTCTCTCACATGAGCATGAAATTTACCAGCAGGTAGTTCAGTGAATTTCAATGTAACCTAACAGACAAAGAAAACACATTAGACACACTTAACGCTTGGCAATATTTTTAATGTTTTACCTATAATTAATAAGTGTGGTTAACAGGTTTTTGTGAAATAATAAAGTGGACAGCATAGAGAAGAGGTTGTGGATTTTTTTTGAGAGAGAGATTCACTTTTTATAGTAATTGGGATATAAACACCTAAAATCAGGATTTTATACTAAAAGGGCAAGCTAACCTTACTAATGGTGATTACTCACTGTATAATAGAAAATGAAATAAAAGCTTTTTTATAAAATGTATCAAATCCTAAGAGTGCTGTTAAACTCATTAAAGAAAAAATGAAGTTAGAGAAACTGGTCTTATTTTTTTTCACTCCCAGTAGAGTTCATTTCTACTTCAACAACTAAGCCAAGGTCACATTTAACTCACTTCAATTTCACCCAGTGCACAAGCTAATGTCAATAGTACAGCTGCCATGCAGAGCTAAAGACTGATGGTTAGACAAAGCCATTTACACAAGGCTGGGTCTTTCATCTTCTCTCAGCTAGTGACATAAGAAAGCACTGAGGTTATTCTCAACTAGAGACTAAAACTGGCATATTAGAAAAAATGTTATTCTCCTTAGCTGTCACACAAAGGATCTGAAGAAATGTAGAAATGTTTTTTTCCTTGGTCATCTAGGGAGATCACAAAGTGACTCTAATAGCCTTCACTCTGAAAATTTCACATGGTTTAAGTGATTGCCAAGTCTGATATTTTCCATTTACACTTCATTGCCATCAGAAAAAGAAAAAAATCAATATACCTACCTACTCAAGTGTGTCACAGGATGAGCTTATAAAAGAAGACATCAGTCTTTTTAGGGCATGAAAAATATACTTATTCAAATATATCTTATTTAAAATGACATAAATTGCAGTGGTTAGTCAAGATTCGATTTCCTCTAAAATATAAGACTTAAAATATTCCCTGACTTGCCAAGGAATATGAATCCTTCAAACTGTTGATATGTACAAATGTACTCAATTTCTCTTGTAAGTTATACCAGCCACTGTGTACCAAAATTAGTGACTATCTTTAGGTATTTTAAAGGGGAGGTGAGGTCTAACATGTTATCATATTTCTCTGAGATGGTACAAATAACTGGAACCTTGTCAAACTTGGGAGTAATATTTTTTTTTTTTTCTTTTATTTCAGTTTTACTATGTATATGAATTTGAATTGCCTTAACTTATTGGCCCTAATATGGTTCCACAAGATGTCACACAGCTCTAACAAACTCAAACACCCTAAGCAAAGCTATCTTCCCTTCACATGCTATACTTCTTACATATCTTATCTGTCCTGTTAAAGGTTTCTAGCAATTCCCATACAACTATATGCAGTGTCTTTGGTTTAGATTAATAAAATATCATACGTACGATGGGAATGTCTTTTCAAAGATTTGACTGTTTGGCCATTGTCAAGAACATTTGACAAGTGAGAGCCAAATTTGTCCCTGACTGCTCTGCTCTCAATGGAAGCTGACAGGTCATCATTCACCTTATGATGTCTTTTCAACCCCATTATCTTTTCTACCTTGTTTTAGCAACTCTCTTTCTGGCAAAGGGAGTGAGTAAGATGTTGAAGAACTGAGATATTTCAGGCTATCTGCCAGCAAGTGCTAAATAATAATGGAATTTGTTTGCTTACAAATTGAGCAATTGAATTTAGACATTGAGCAGGTCACCTCTGTGATTTTTCCCATCCACAGCTGGTCAATCATCTAAAAAGGCAGAATTACTAGGGTCAATCCTGAAACTCTTTCCCCCATGTGGTAGCACAACATACCAACCATACAGCTACTAGGCCATCCCCCACAGTTACAAGTATTTCAAGGTCAATTTATCAATTTAACAGCTTCATCTTCTTAATCACTAAACTTCTGTCTCTTTGAGCTTGTGCTGAAAGACTGTGGCTGCTAATTAAAATGGAGCTTTACTAGCAAGTACACAAATTAGATCCTGTCAGTAAGTTTATTCTAACTATTGGTCATTTCTAAATGCCTTTTTAATCCCCTAATTTTTACATTAAAATTCAAAAGCCTAACAATCTTAATCACCCCTACATCAAATTCATCATTAAGAACAGGAAGCCAGATGGTATAATTTTGATTTACCGGACTTCAGCGTGAATTAATGTACTGAGTGCCGATAATGAATACATCAAACCTGATATTGCAGAAACCTATGAATCTGGCATGTTAAATTAATAACACACTTTGCACAATGAAAGAATGTAAGCTCATATAAAACCAAGGAGTAATGGTCCCTTTTATTTTAAATGGTCTTTATTAGCCTGCAGTTTTGACTCTTGAAAAAAAAAAGGATGAACATTGTGCTTAAGAAAGTTCTGTCTTCTCCTTATCTGTTCTTTTTCATGCCTTTTTTGTAGGCATGAAGTGAAATGAAAATGAAAATCCACATGATTACAAACTTTATAGTTGTGAAAGATATATTGGTGGAGAAACGGCCCTAGTGAATTGACTGAATCCATTCAATTTATGTTGAAATTACAGTTAAAAGTTTGACTGGCATGCTGAAATTCACTTATACCAAACTGTTGTAGTACAATGTTGTTTACTACATGGAATAGTAATGAATTATGCAGATTATGCCAAGATTTTTCTTTTATCCTTTTCTTTCTACTGTTTATTGCTTCTTGTTCCAATATACCTATGCACTGTATGGTAAATATGAAACTGAATAACATTTGTTAGAACAGAGGATAAGTAACTGGTTTTACTGAAAAGCAGAGCAATCACACATGTAGAAATAGCTGCTATTAAAAAAAGTACCAGGTAGGTAAGGTGCATGCCTACCATATATTCTGATTATCTAGCTATTAAATAGCATGGAGATAGCATAGAGATTAGCAGTTTTGAAAGAAAATTGATGAATAGCAATTTGAAATACTACAGAACATTTGAACCAGTAAGTAGCTTGTGTTCTAGCAGTAAGAGGTTACATGGGGCTGAAATTACTTAAATCGCTTCTGAACATATAATTTTATATTTACTTACTGTAAATTAAAAATATGGCAGTTATTACGTATTCTGAATACAAGGACCCAACTTAATTCCTGTTCAAACTGAAGACAAAATTGTCTTCGTTGCTAATGACAGCAGGATCAGGCTCAAATACTTAACTGGAGGGTCTGCAGCTTCCTTTTCAGATATGTAACAGCAACACAAATAGAATTACATTCTCCAATATGAATTCTAGCTCTGAGTATGTCTGGGTTCTGTAACTTGTAAATAAAATAGTTTGGAATGGTTTTATATCTAACAAACTAAAATATAAGGTGTAGGCCTATGGATCATAAACCAGAAAGGCAGGATAAGAGTTGTCTCTGTTTTGGAAACCACAGACTGTTTGCTGCAAAAGCATTTAGAGAGTTAGAAGATTCCTAGTCCAGGCCTGAACAGGACTGCTGACTGAATAGATTAACATGAGCATAAACATTTCCCTGGCTTTATTTTGTCTCTCAATCTCCACACAATAAGTGGATGCTTCCACACTCTCAGTGTAGCTGTAGGAAATATATTCAATATAGTGAAGGTAGGATAATACCAGAGAAAACGTTGCAAACCAGACTTAGGTGCTACTTTCCAGCTAGCTTTTCTTATTGCGCAAGGGTGTTCCTGTACTTACCACTGTGGCACATGATCTGTACTGCTTAGAGATAAACTGTCGAGATTGATTACTAAACAAAGCAAGGGATGCATTATGGATTTATCTAGAGAGGATATAAAAAAACCCTCTTATGCCTCTTCTTTATACATTTTAGTGGTTTTACCTTTCAAAGAAGTAGTACTTTACTAATATCTGGGAAAGGAGGAAGAAGATAGCTGTTCCCAAAAAAGAAATACACACT
This sequence comes from Coracopsis vasa, assembly GCA_026283785.1. NCBI lineage: Eukaryota > Metazoa > Chordata > Aves > Psittaciformes > Psittacidae > Coracopsis > Coracopsis vasa. Next base: position 18,747 of record JANHGB010001123.1, on the reverse strand, counting down.
ACAAACCATTTTAGCGACTTGAATAGAGCAAATCAGTTGTTCCTGGATGGAAATGTTTCCCACTCTTAAATCTCTAGCTAAAGCTCATTTGACAAACCTATTATAAAATGAATAAATGTAGCTCTTTGTGATTTGTCCGTTGTCAACATGTTAACACACTTTATTTGAAGGTAGATTGATGAAGGGTGGCTGAAGGAGTTTACCCTCCTGAGTTAAAGAATAGAAAACCCTTTTTTCTTAGCATTTTTCTTTTTTTCTTAGAAGTTCACAAGAGTAGATATACAATTATCCTCGACTTGCTGATGCAAAGGAATAGAGCATTTAGTTTCTTGTCACTGTCTCTGAAATTCCTAAAGGTACAATTAGCATTTCATTTGACATAATGTTGAAAGGTTCATAGATTGATCTTCCCTAAAATGCAGCAAGAATTTTTTGAAATGCAAATTTTGACATTTATTAACTTTTATTCCAGATCTGTTTATAGACTGTAAAACTGTGCATACATTTAACTCAAAGAAGCTAAAAGGACAATGTTTAGGTGGATACTCTGTGTTATAATAAAAGTCTATTTTATTGTTTCAACAATGAAATTTTTATTATCAGAGATTTATGATATCAGCACAGCAGTTTTTACTGCATGATTCACAGTGTTTTTATAGATGTATATTCAACAAAACAAGGAGAGAAATTGTACTGCAGTGCTCTCTCTCAGGAGTGCATTTCCCTATTGAAATAATGTCAGCAGTTTTCCACCTTCAAAGCCCTATGTTTTCAAATCAATTAACAATTCTAATTGTGCTGGAACAGTTGTTCACTTAGCTTGGCAAATGGGACAGGAAACGTTATTTCCTTTCTTTGCCTAAAACGAAGACTTTAATCTTCTGAACCATATTTAACATATAAAAAACACACAACTGAAAAGTTAGGCAGTTTGGAAACTCACTCAATTGTAAATATTGTTTTCCTTGGTGTTCAGGCCTTGATAGAATAATGGAGCAAGAGCACTATAGTTTCCCCTCTGGGTGCCAGCAAACCATCTTAGGTTTCATGCTGAATATTTCAGGTAAGATTTCTATCTATCTAGACAGCTGTAAGAGTTACTGCTTTTGCAAGATGGTAAGACAAACACTGATTCTGACCAAACTAGTGATACCAGAATGCAGATCTCTATCATGTTACACTGGGCTGACATAAGGTAGGTAGTACAACATGCCAGAGCCAAGACTTGAAGGCCAAATTTGCACTTCATTTTATTTATATACATATATATTGTGTGCTTGGATAGGGGCATAGTGAAAGATATAATTATTGTGACTTTATTTAGAGACTAGCATCCAACAGTTAAAATAAATATGCCTTTTTCTTCTGCAAACCCCAAAGTGATTTACTCAGAAGGTCACAAAACCAGTATTATTTGTGTATACTGTTCATGTCAAGAGAAGTACTCACTGCAGATTATCTGTATAAAGGATCTGATGAGCGTTAAAACATGCATTCACTTCAGTCCTAACCCTGTGTAGGAACTTGCCAAGAATATGGTCATACTTTGTGCATGAAACTCCTGTGTAGTTAGAACATCATTTTTGCCACAACTGTAGCTATGTCTTAGTTCAATCTAAGCAGTCTTCACATGAATAGCATTGGCATGGATTACAAGAAAGAGCTAGAACAAAGTTTTGATTTCCATGTTTGTTTGTTTGTTTGTTTTCTTTTACTGATTTCTGTGGAGTCATTTAAATTTATTCACTTTTTATTTATTTGCTCATGTTGTGGTGCATTCAGAAAGGAAGTCAAAGTAAAAATGGTGGCAACTTTTAGGATTAATTAGGAATTCAGGGTCTGGAGTTGAACTCACTTGCGCACACATAGATTACATAGTTTTTTCCCATCTCACCTCCTGTTTAACACCGTTGCAATTATCATGCACCCTCATGACTAAAATTAATTGCGCACTTCTGAGAAGGACAATACTTTCTTATTGCACAATTTTAATTATTCACTGGTGAGGAAACCGTCTCAGTTATTGCATCTGCTAGAGGAATGGCATCATACAAAAATATTGGTTCAGGTATCATTGTCAGGTTTCTGATTCAGAGCCTGAAACTGGACCCAAAACAGAGTGAAAGCTAGATGAAACTCATCAGAAACTACGGTCCCCTGGGATGGGGAGGGAAAGGCTTTGAGAAACAGGTGAATAATGGTCAGTACCTACCTGCCATTCTTGAAATGATAATAGTATTTGGCATGGATTTAGTTCTTTTTGTCTGCCTTATCATCATATACCTCCCTGCAGAGCTTGGTATCAATTCCCTGTTTTGTAAATGATGAATTAAGCCAGATATTATTCAGGGTACTTAGTCACTGTGACTACAGCATCTAAATTCAAGAAAGCCTGCCTGCCATCCAGGGCTGCCAAATCTTCACTTTTTCTGTCCTCTCAGTGGTGATGAGTAGTCATAACACCTAAACTAGGTAATGATAGGAGACAATATTAATGTGATTTGCTCAATGATTTTGTCTAAGCTGAGAGCAGACGTTCAGTAGAACTCAGATTCATGTGTGCCACTGCAGATGCATAGACATGTTGCACCCTGGGTGACTATGCTTTTGAAGTAATACTAGTCCTAAAAATAAACTTAGGCACCTAAATTGAGACTTTGGAGGAAATAAGATCAAAACAGCACTCTTGTAAATATTTGTTGCTCACTGGACACGTTGATTTATCACTTTCCAAGAACAGCAGGAGGCACACTATGATGCCCTAGTTCCTGCCTAACATTCCTTTTCATTGCAGAAATTGAGCTTTTCTCTGTTTAAACTTCCTTGGGGCTCCACTCAGTGGTTTTTTTGTACTGATTTTTTTCCAGGACTAGCAAGTTTCCAACAAAATAAAAGGCAAATCTTGCTTTTCCTGAAAAAGAATGTTCTTTTTTCCCCACTGGCTTGAGCATCTATACAGGAAGTCCCTGTTCCTTCACATCCTCCTGGGAGAAGGTTGTAGTCACTAGTATAATTTGCTAATATCTCTGCTCAGTGCGATTGTTTAGGGCACCTATTTCTGGGAGAGCTCTGCATTTTTTGTTCCTGCTTGTAGTCACATTGCTGAGTTTTGCATTCAAGAATCATCTGCTTATATGCCAAAATGCCAGATGTTTTGTAGGACAGAAACCAGAATAACTAAGTAACTCTACTCACCAGGCTAGAAATCCATATTCTCAGCTTGATTTTCCCTTCTGGCCCAATGAATCTGAAATCCACCTTGTCACAGAAAGGCATATCTTATAACCAGGTTAAAACGAGGACAATTTTCCCAATGTGTTTTCAGCTTTCAAGATTGCAGCTTTTACAGAAGAAATGTAAAAATATTTGTGTCCCAGAAGCTTACCTTTTTTCCCATTTTCAGTCAGCTGATATAATACATTATCCTTTTTTTTGCAAACCTTGTTGGGTTTTTTTTCTCTTGTATAATTTCTGAGGGAGAATGAACAAGGTTCTGTGCCCAGAGTAAGTCTGTTCTCCTAAATAAAAGATAACACCAGAGGAGGCTTCACCACGGAAATGTAGCTGTCCACACTGCTTAACTCTTAGTTCATACCTTACTTATGCTTCCTGCAGAGTAAACCTGCTCTAAAGGACACTCTTCCTGAAGAGTATAAAATCTGCCAGCCAGAACCTGGTGGCCTCAAAACCAGAGACTGGTCTTGGCCCTTTTTTATTTACTGGTATAAATACTCCCAAACTGGCTGCAGTGCTCTACTGCGAGTAATAGGTTTGAGGAGTGTGCTATGTTGATAGCTACACAGAGGTATCTTTTTCTTTTAATAAGAAAGAAAGACATTATTGAAGTATTAAAACAAAACAAAACAGAACAACAACAAAAAAAAACCAATACCAAAATATGAAGGAGCTTTTCTTCAAAAATCAGTCTTGCAGTGTGGATTCTAGGTGGCAAAGTGCCTTTGTGCCTTTCCAATGTCCGCAGTGAGACATCTGAACTTCAGGAAGGGATGGGGCTTCAGCTAACTTCAGTCACTGGTTGTTTCTCACTTAACCATCTTTAGCTGTTTTGGGTGTCTCCTTTTGAGAGAGCAAAGGATCTCAGGTACCTAATATGATGTTGCGAATTCTGTTCTGGAGATGCTGCTGAAGGTTAAGAAATGCGATATCTGCCTCTGTCCTTTACCAAGCCTAGCATTGCCACAGGTTGACTTTGAACAGACTTCCTTGACTTGGAAGCTGCAGCTTGTACAAAACCTGCCTCTCATTTGCACCTGTGGAGAACGAGCTATTCACTTCTGATACGCTGCAAGGTTTATCCACTCTATGGTCAATTCTCAAATGTCTGTGAGAAGATTGTAGGGGTTATGGATTATATATGTCAAAAAAAAAAAGGAACTGCTTTTCTGACCTCATGGCATGCTTATAGTCTCATTCTTAAAAGGTAAATATACTAACCAGAAAGTGCTAGTGTTTACTGTATGTGTATTCTGCTTTATCTGTGCTTAACTTTATTTGGTTATCCTGCTCCCTCCTTTCTCACTCTTCTTGGAGAACTGACAATAATTGTGCTTGAAATCTGCTGCTATAGAGTTACACAGGGTTTTGTATCTAAAGTACCATGATCACTTACAGCACTGTAAAAACAGTCATCGCGATTTGGGATGGCTTACTCTTGACCACTCTTTGCCCCTCCAGTGTGCAACTCATTCCTGCTACTCCCTTTTCCTGTTCTTTGTACCTGTAAGCAACTGATTTATTTGATAGGAGGTTTGACTGATGTTGTCTTGGCTAGATATCTGAGCTTTTCAAATTTTGTTTCTGTGGTTTTAGTGCTTTCTACTGTGGTAATTGTATAACACAAATATTAGAGGCCCCCGAGACAAGATTAAATAAATAAAATTAAATGTGGTATGAAATGCTATCCTTCTTTGTTTTTCTTCATATATTTTGGTTTATTTAATGATTAGCTTGCATTTTTCAGCTGGTATTTGTTAGGTATTCAGGATAATAAAACTTTGGGGATTTCTATCCTGAATGGGTTTTATTTTTATACAAAGTATTGTATGACACTTATTCCAACTAAGTTGATTATTTTGCCTGTCATTTGTTTGTTATAATTCAGTGTAGCTGAGATACACTTCATAATAATAGGATGATAACATGCTTATTGATCTTATTTGAATCCTTCAGTTTTCTCTCAAATTATGGAATTAGAAAAATGATCGGTTTCTGTCATTTTTTTACCAATGTTTATTGCCAAGGCATCCTATCTAATGAAAATATCTCATCTTTTTTTATGGAATTTTAGGCATTTAACAGAAATTCAACTGCATTTCTGGACCTCATACACAAATACGTAAGTATCTTTAATATTCTGGTAAAAAAGATCAACTATTCAGGGGAATGATGCATTAAACTTAATATAACCTGCTCACCTTTTGTAAGACTTATTCTCTCAGAGTAACTACAATGGTTGCTTGGATAACAATTACATTAATTAGTAGATTAGAACCAAAAAGGTATATCTGTGATTAGATATATAGCAAATGCTCTTAATGCAGTTGAAGATAATATATATTTCTGTTAAATAGAATAGAGTTATGGCATGTTTCTGACACCTGTGAAAACTTTTTTGATTAATTTTTCTATTTTGCCAACTTATTAAATGTAGTAGTTTTCATGATTTAATATTCAGACTGCACATGTTACAGGGCAACAGTGCAACAAAAATCGTGTCTTATTAAAACATATAAACATACTTTCAGTGTCATATCTAGGAATAGAGACTTGAAATTCCGGGCCCAAGGTTTGATACAATGCACCCTGTATGAAACAGTAATCGCTACATATTTGAAATGAACGGACGTGATTTTCCTTTAAAAAGTACTCTGAATATCATCATAAAGCATGTTCATTTCACCCATTTTAATGGTTGAAAAACTGAGGTAAAATATTACAGCAAAAATATGTCTGTTGCCCCAAGAGAAGTTCCTAAAGGCAATGAGGCTGGTTTTGATACCGTGACATTTTCAGCAAAGGAATTTGTGTTCAATAGCTCTACTCTGAGTTCATCAGCATCTTCCAACATCTTTCCTTTTCCCATGATCCCTTTCTTAGGCTTTTGCAAAGGCTTTTGCCTAGACTTAGTTTTGTATGCATCCATAAACTCAGTGTTTATGAGAAATATTGGTATCAGTGAGGGGATTTTTCAGTTGACTTGGTTTGCCGATTTTTAATTCTGTTATTTAACAAGTGTGTTTGGATGTGTGTAGGGAATTTGGTCAGTAGCCTGTACTAAAAAAAACAAACATCCACTAATCTTTTTGTTTTTCTCATTAATCATTCAAAATGTTAGTTGTGCAATTAGAATATTATGTAAAACTTAAAATGTCAATAAATAAAAATACATAATTTCAGTACTTTATTTAATTTGGGGTCGGGGGTAGAGGGGGCATTTGTGGTCCTTCCATAACTCTACAGGGGACAGGAGTGAGTAGGAGAAGTAAGTGAATGTTGGAGACCCGACGAATTTACCTGGAAGACCTTAGCTCAAAACTGCTCCTTCCTGTATGACCTTTGCATTATACACCACTGATTTAGATGGTGATCCAACAAATACTCACAAGCTTTTATTTATGGGATAAACTGACTGAATTTAAAAAATTTAGTGTGCTTCCAAGGTTTTTCAAGTTAAACCTTTTACCATGGAAATAGTGAGATCTTCATTACTTTTTTATTCTTCTTCATTTTTTAGATCTACCAATGGTGCTAAAACTTAATATTGTAGGAAATTTTATTAAGAAAACATGCTGATCTTTATGAAAATCTAGATATCTTAAGTTTTCTTTTACTGCTTGATTTGAGCACAGTTGTGTACTGTCTTCCTCCTTTATTGGGCACCAGTTACTGCCAAAACATGTCTGGAGATTATATATATTATATATATGTATATATATATAATAAGACCACATATAATCATTCCCTACTGAATTATTGTATATAACAGGAGTACAGAAGCTTTGCACCTGCCACTTATAGCTGATTTTCAAAACTGTGTGCAAGTGTCAAAAATATGACCTGCCAGTCTGTGTTAGCGATTAAGGTCCCACTCAGATTCTTCAGTGATTTAAAAATGGTGTTTATCCTTGAAGGGCTATTCCTGTATGAATCTGTCCATCTCATACCCAGCATGTGAAAGGTTTACCATCTGAATTAGAGACGAAACGATAGCTCCAATAACAGTAGCACAGTACTATTCATTTTCTAGCTAGTTTGAAATCACAGAAGATGAAATACTGGCACTATTGAAGTCAGTGTGAGTTCTGTCATGGATTTTCAACCTAGATTATTTCTGTTGATTAGCTGTATCCACTGGTGACCAGTATCACAATAGTTAAGTGCTTTTTGTGGGGACCAAGCTGTTCCCTGTTGGAGCAATGCACTTCTCCTAACCTTAAGCATCAGAGAGATGCTTAGGCTGGGCTTCCTAAACTTTGTGTAGATCATAGAGAGAGAGATGGGATCCAAAGTCCTCTCAAGAGGGTGATTCAGAGCAGCTACGTTAACTTCTTTCTTCAAAGTCTCCTCTGAAGAAGTGTATTCTCTTCATGTTTGTTGAACATACAGAAAGCCTGAGAAGATCACAGACCTCAGATGCTAAGATTAGACCATAGAAACAGTATGCTCAGTCAGGGCATTTTGGTTGTGTATTAAGAGATGTCTCATGGCAGGCAAAGAGACACCCTCAATGTCTGTGAAGATATGAGCAGGTATTTCATGGCTCTTGCTGCAGCTTGAAAATAGGATTAGTCAGTTTTCTAAGCTGAGAAATTTATTGCATTTGCAAGATGCTAAATGAAGTTCAGTGTCCCTTTCTCAACTCCATTTCTTTGCCTGCCAGTCTGAGTATAGGCATGACAATGGCAGTATGCTGGGAATAAGAGTTGGTGAGGCTGGTGAAACCTCTTGCCTTACTGTACATTGAAGACATTCCACTAAAATCATTTTGGTGTATGTATTTACGTTAAAGACAGATATACCAGTTAGACAGAAACAAAATGTTCACCTAGCCTGCTACTGATCTAACACATGGTATATGATGATAGCTTAACATATTGAGGTCTATTCAAAGAACTCAGTGCCCAAAGGCATTTTAAACCACGTATCTCTGCAAATGCAGTCTGTGTGCAGCAGGAGGCATAACCTCCCGACAGAAGCTTTAAGATACTGATAACACTTGAAATATCTAGGAATGCTCTGCAGGACCACAGTTAAGAACCAATCATAAGTATTTTAACACTGAGCAATTCTATTTTACTTGCAGAAAGGAACAAAGAGATGAGTCCCTCTCCTACCTTCCTCTGTGCTGGACAAGAGTTATGTATTTACAAGAGCAAATAGATGCAGAAACACTGACCGAAATTGTGCTTAATCTGAATAGGTAAATGGTCCATCCTTTCAGCAGGAACATGTCTTTATCTAGCAGGTTTTGAAATTTGACAAACAGATTTCCTTGTGGGACTTAATCTAGAAGGGTCTGAGTCCTTCCTGCATGTGAGCAATAACTCCCATTTCCTGCTCAAGGAAGATCTGTGTGTTGTGGTTCCTTTTATGCTTTTTTCTTTGATAGTAGGAAGAGTTGGGGTTTTTTTGGCCCTTTTTCCTGATGAAAAAGAGGGAACTACATGTATCACCAAGATATAAAATCAAGAGCCTATACCTGAAAGGAATTATGGATTTTCCCTTCACTTTCTCCAAATCCTGTTGGCTGGCATTGATTATGTCAAATTTGTATCTTTTTATCTGCACACCTGTGTCAACATGCAACTCTTTTCCTTGGACTCCACTCTGGTTTCTAAAATCTGATACAACTCCTACAGCACAGGTTATAGGGTTTTGTGGAAGAAGTATTTGGTCAGATTTATGTCTGTTTCTTTCTCCAAATGCTAAAATAATATAAAATAAAATCAAGTCCAAATGGCTTTTATAAAGTGGATTTAAGAATTTTTGAATGGTGCTGCACCTGTAATGCAGATTTTAACCATGCTCTAGACACAAATAATAGAACTCATCTAAATCATCTCTGCTTACATATTTCCTTTAGAAAACATTTACTGACTATACCTGGCTTGTTTTTCTATGTCACTGCGAAGACAAAGCAAATGCTGATTAACGCAATTAAAACATTCCTTTGTTTGCAGAAAGAGATGTATTCAGATATGGCTTTTTTCTTTGTAGACATCTTAATAAGCACCAGCAGATTGAAATGAAATCTGTCATCAGATATATTTTTTCTTAGACTGTCTACTTCACATACATATTAAGAAAGATTTGTTACCAAAGCTTCCTTATATGTTTTCTATTTGTTGATGTAAAATGGTAAATGTTGAAATAACACTAGATCTATCAATCTGATAATATAATGCAATACATCTGACAGCTGAAGAGAAGAAAAAAAATGTAATGACATACAGTATTTGGAGTAGTGCATTTTTTTGTTGTTATAGTTTTCTTCAAAAACACAACTGTGCTGTTTGGGTGTCTGCCACCGTGGAGGGATATAAAGCATTATTGTGGATAGAGGATTCAGCTTTAGCAGAATATAAATTAACTGCCGTGTAAATATAAACATCAATTAAGTTCTGTCACTTGTTAAATATTTATTTACTAAAATGATTTAAGCAGAAAAGCTTGCTGAGGAGAAGATTGTCTGCTTCTATCTATACACTGCTGGTACCTCTTAGGAACCTGCTTTGTTTCTATTGTTTCTTTATTTATAATCTCTTATGTGTGGTTGCAGAGGTTGCTGTTTCAAACAGCTGAAAATTTAAAGTGCATTTCTCACCAATGTTGAGCAGTATTAGGCATGTAACTCCCATTAATGCTAATGGGAATTAAGCAGATAAATACTTTCTTGCATTAGTGGATAAGTGGACTCCTGTTTTCTAAGGTGACACAGACTTTATCTGTGCAACTGGAACATGAAAAAATCAGAGCAGTGCCTAGATACAGAGGGGAAAAATAAAACATCTGTAACATGTTTACCTTTTTATTCTGATTGTCTCATCAGACTAAACTGTCAATAGCTTTCAAAGGATGGTTAGGCTTACACAAACCCATGTATGAACATTGTGAAGTTGCATGGCCCTTTTCCACTCTTGGCTAAATGATATACGAAGAGATACTTATGATGTTCACTAGTCTCTCATTCTTTCTCATATTAACAACACTATTCAAAAATGGGTTTCTCTTCACTTCTATTGTCGTAAAATACTTACATCAGAATAGAGTCTCATGAAAATCGACATTACAGAATGAGTCATTTATACCACTGAAATATCCACATGATATTTTTTCTTCCCCAAAAGAATAATCCTGTTACCCTCATTTGCTCTTTGTGTTACATTGGATCACATATTTATTTGGCTAAGGCAGATGAGAATTATTTCAATGAGAACCTATTTTTAAGACATGTATATATAAATGCAGAAAATAAGCTATTCTGGAAATACAGATTGATTGGAAGTAAATGGAGTGCCACAATGACGCTTTCTGGTTTATGAGTTAACTTCATTTCAGATCAGGTTTAAAATGCAAAATGCCTCCATCTGATGTATAACAGTGAGTGAAATCAGATACACAGACGTAAGAAGACACTGAGAAATTCCAAACAAGCATTAAAGCATTAAAAAATTAAACTTCATGTACAGAAAGCCAGTTCTTTAGAGTCATGTGGAAATTTTAAAAGGCAAATCATATTTTTTAAGCCTTATCTAAGCTCAAGACTAGGCACATACTTATTTCTAGATTTACTTTTTAAATATCTTTTTGAGTACAGCTAATCTTGTCCACACAGAACCGAACTAGTTTGCACAATCCACAGCAAAAACTTTAAGTGGTCACTGTTAAAAGGCCCAAGAGGTAGGTGCCTAATTACCATAAATACTAATTCCCAAAAGTTCTTTTTGCATTCCCATCTGAATTTTCAGTAATGATAGCAATCACACAAACCATTTCAAAATCCTAATCGAATACTTTCTCCATGCATCCATAAAATGAAATGCTGATGCAGCACGTTCTATTTAATTGCGATACACTTAAACTAGGAAGTCCACTTAATCAGGATGTCTCCCTGGAAGCAATTTAAGTCCAGTGATACTTAATGGCAATGACTACTGTTTAATGGGGATGGTAATTCTGCTTAGTTGAGATTTCTTCCAGTGATGTAGTAGTTTACAGCTGTACACTTTTAAATAACTTTGACTAATTTTGTTATGCTTTATGTTTTACTAAATGTTTTAGTAAATGTATTTTAAGTAACATAATGAATTGCATGGAAAAACTCTTGAAAAAATGTTAGCGTGTGTAGGAAACAAGGCCTTATAGCATTAAAAAATCTGCTGGGGGCAAAGTTTGTCCCCTAGAGGATTTTTTCATGTGAAAACTCTAAAGCAAGTAGTTTTAATGGAAGAGGGCTCCAGAATTCAGTTCTGAATCTAGATCAGAATCATCTGAACATTTCAGTTTCAAGAGTGCACAAGTCCCCTCGTCATCCTTGTAGCCCTCCTCTGGACTTGTTCCAACAGCTCCATGTCCTTCTTATGTTGAGGACACCAGAAATACACACATTGCTCCAAGTGGGGCTTCATGAGAGCAGAGTAGAGGGGCAGGATCACCTCCTTTGACCTGCTGGTCACTCTCCTTTTGATGCAGCCCAGGGTACGGTTGACTTTCTGTGCTGCGAGCGCACACTGTCAGCTCATGTTCAGTTTCTCATCAACCAACAACCCCAAGTCTTTCTTCGCTGCTCTGAATCACTTGTGTAACATGTTTAATATGCAGTTATTCAGTGAAGACCAGTGTGCAATAGAAAGGGGATCAACCACCTGAATAATGGGTAGAGTAGAAATCCTCCAGGATGGATATTAAGGAGAAACAAAGTGAGAGAGGGATCCAAACCTTTCTCCAGACTAGTCACATCTTTAACTACATCATGGAAACAAAGTGGAATGTAATGTGTCTCTCATGGGTACCTAATGTAGCAGCTGTGTGGAATTGCTAATGAACTGTATATTTGATCTGCATGAAAGGCCCCATCACCTACACTACAAAGTAATTGCAGTTTGTAAACGTAGGTGAGATTATTGTCATCATACTAATGGTTGAGAAGCATAACTGTTACTGCTTAACAGGACTCCTGTGCACCTGTATTCAGCACACCAAAGCTTTCTAGCCTTGATATCCAGAGCATGGCTTGGGATGAGGAACCGTAGACTGAAAAGTGAGTCAGTGGGATTTTGTTAGAGCAGCTCAGTCATAGAAGGTTATCGTGACTGTAGTGATAGGACAAGGGATAATGGGTTAAAACTTAAACATGGGAAGTTAAATTGGATATAAGGAGGAAGTTATTTAGTGTGAGGGTGGTGAGGCACTGGAATGGGTTGCCCAAGGAAGTTGTGAATACTCCATCCCTGGCGATGTTCAAGGTCAGGCTGGACAGATCCTTGGGTGACATTGTTCAGTGTGAGGTGTCCCTGCCCATGGCAGGAGGGCTGGAACTAGATGATCTTAAGGTCCTTTCCAACCCTAACTATTCTATGATTCTATGTTGAAAAAGGGCTTCTCATCTGGGGAGCAACTAGACATCAAAGTTGCAGGAGAAATTACTAATTTTGAAAAAGCACTTTTTCTACAGTGGGCTCCGTATACTGAAGAAATATTGCACAGCTATGACAGGTGATATGCGTATTCGTTCAGCTTTAAATCTAACCTGCTTAAAACTTTTAAAAACCTTTGAGTAAATATAATGGGTTTATGAAAGTATGAAAGTTTATGAAAGTCATAATGCTGTCACATTTCACAGCACTGTCTGCGTATAGCTCTGCTATTGGTGTTTAGTTCTCATCTTCAGCACCCTGTCCATCCCATACCCTGTCCTATGAGAAGACTGCAGGTAATGACAAATTTAGTGTGGTTGCTTTACAATCTGCAGAATAAGAAACAAACTTGCTATGGTCGTTAAAATAGTAAAAATGCAATCATGTTTTGCTTTATACTGTACTTTCTTCCCCTCTTTCCTATTTGGTAGCTGCAGTACAAACTCTCAAAGGTGAAATTTAAAATATGACACTCTGTCAAGGCTACAAAAATCATGAATAATCTGTAGCAAATCAACAAGTTCCATATCATCAGCAAAGGAAGGTGGTTCAGACTTGTTGAACCCTAGTTATTATAGGCTTGAACAACTCCTGATATAGAGGAGAGATATGCATGATTATGCAGGCAAATACAAGTTAAGTAAGGTTGACTCCTGCTCACTGAAAATCTAATTGACAATTTTGTTGCCCTTCTCTGGCTATTTAGGAAGAGTAGTGAGGTCAATGGTAATGACATGTCTCATGGTTGGAAAATGCCACCCACTTGGTTTCTTTTTACAAGGCATTGATTTCAAACTTCTAAGCTCAGTTTTGTTGCAAAGAAAGAGATTTTAAAGACTCCTGTTGAGTGAATTTTCTGCTTGTGAAAGGTGCCTGGCTGTCAACTGCAAAAACTGAAATGCTCTGTTTTCACAGAGAAGGTGCTGTACTTTGCATTCTTTATTTCAGTATTACACTGACAGTTCAGTGTCCACTTCCTCATGTTCACATATATACTTCAACCTTGATCTTGTGGGGTCATTCCTAGGCTGGAAGTTTCTATGCCTTAGACTAATTCTGGAGACTTATAAGAAAACCCAGCTACTGACATTTGTTAAGATTGCTGAAAGATTTTTTCAATATTGCTTATTTTAAAGAAATAAGAATATAGTTTTTTCTTGTTGTGATCATCATGATTAGCAAAAATGAAGCAGAATGGAAACAGAAGTAGGATAGAAATGATGCAGTCAGGCATTCCGTCTGTGTAAACAATTGTCAGAACTAGCACACTCAAACAAATGAGTCTCTTACTGTCCTGCAAGTTGGAAAAACTCCTTGAATTCATGTAGAATAAAATTCTGTTTATTAAAAGAGAGATTGAAATGGAAACAGTTTCTCTAATGCAAAAAAAACAGTAACAAAATATGTCAGTTATACTTCAGCCATTAAAAAAATTTTCTGGCAAATATTCATTAGCAATGAATATTTGTATACACATACAGTTAGTAGTATTTATAATCTATATGATACCAGAGGAATGAGTTATACCTCATTTGCTGAAACCAGGCCTGTGTTTAGGAGTGACTTACATGTGCTTTGTTGCTACCTAACATACATGAAGCGGATAAAAGATAAAGGTGTTAATTTTTTCCCTAGTCAGAATACATTAACGAAATAGACTTCAACCTTGACATTTCAATTGTTGTCTTAAACCCTAAATAACTTCACTGCCTATGGAGAAGTGACTACCTCAGAATACTTCTCCTATAATAAGGTCAAACTGATGGATTTCATGCCCTGACGCTTCAGATTCAGCTGGCACTCAAATACTCATGAAACTTTCTTATTTATTAGGAACCTGATTTTTCACTACTGGTTATTTGCAACCATAGAAACATAGAATCACAGAATCACAGAATGGTTAGAATTGGAAGGGACCCTAAAGATACTCTAGTTCCAAATCCACTGCTATGATCAGGGACACTTTCCAGTAGACCAGGTTGCTCAAAGCTCCATCCAACCCAGCCTTTAGCACTTGCAAGGATGAGGAAACTTCTCAGCAACCTGTTCCAGTGTCTCAGCGCTCTCATAGTAAAGAATTTCTTCCCAATATCTTATCTTAATCTCCCCTCTGTCAGTTTAAAGCCATTCACCCTTGTCCTATCACTTTATGTCCTTGTAAAAAGTCCCTATCCAGATGTCTTGTAGTCCCCTTTAGGTACTGGAAGGCTTCTCTAAGGTCTCCCCTGAGCCTTCTCCTCTTCAGGCTGAGCAAGCCCAGCTCTCTCAGTCTGTTTCCATAGGAGAGGTGCTCCAGTCCTCTGACTACCTTCATGGCCCTCCTCTGGAATATTGCCCTTCACAGAGCACTGGACAGTTTGTGAGCAGTGGTGATGAACTCTGTATTTCTTCTGAAAGTATGTGTTTTACAAACATGTGGTTATGTGTAAGCTGAGTGTCTGCCAAAGCAATTGATGGAACCTAAAAGGTGGCCGAAGGCAATATTTGGCAAAACATGATTCTAATACTATTTAAGATACCTCACAGTATCTGAGACAGTCACATGTGGTCTTATATAAGGCACAGAACCTATGGGAAACATACATCCTCCTGGAGTGTCAGGGAAACACTGGATGGAGAAGTTAAGCCATTTCAAATGGTACTAGTTATTTCTGTTTTGGTAACAGAATTGAGGTATTTTGGGGAGAGCTCTAGGTCTTTTTGAGTAGCTCTCCATTGCCTAGAACATAAATTCAGACAAATCTTTCAAATAATGACACCTACATTTAGCCAGATAAAGTCATACGTCCACCATCTGAAGCTAATGTTGGGTGTCTAAAGCTGAAATGTCAAATTCTCATACACTGGTTGGTCTACAAGCAGTTTAGAACCATGTCTGAGACCAGTTAGCAAATATGTTTCCTGGCAGTAGATAAAATGAAACATAAGAGGAGAGAGACAGTCTCTCAACTTAGTTCCCTTGCCATGGCATAAAATAAGATTTCCAACTCACCTGAGAACTCACAAAAGTATAACTTTTACCCTTTGTTTACTTTCCGTATCACATTGAGTAATTCCATACTCCATCAGTAGTGGGTGGAGGTGCTGTAGGTACTGCCAAAAATTTATCTTTTTGCAGAAGCGTTGAACTCCTGTCTCTGTACTTGCTTCTCCTTATCTTTTGAAAACATTTAGAGGATTAGCAGTAGTAGTATCTTTGCCTAATACCTTATGGTTCAGTGATACCTGGACATCAGCAAGGTCTTTTACATTGTCTTCCATAAAGTCCACATAGACAAGCTGCTGATGTACAGGCTGGATGAGCAGTGAGGTGTGTTGAAAACTGCCTGAACAACTAAGCCCAGAGGGTGGTGGTCAGAATTTAGTTGAAGGCCAGCAATTAGCAGTGTATGCCACTGGTCAAAACTGGGTCCAGTCTTGTTCAACATCATCATTAGTGATCTGGATTATGGGGCAGAATGCGCCCTGAGCTGACACCACCAAACTGGGGCATGTGGCTCTTACACAGGAGGGTTATGCTGCCATCCAGAGGCACCTGGACAGGATGGTGAAATGGGCTGACGGGAACCTTATGAAATTCAACAAGAACTCAAAGTCCTGCACGTGGGGAAAAACTTATGCATCATTATATGGTGGTGGGCACCCAGCTAAAAAGCAGCTTGGCAGAAAAAGATCTGAGGGTCCTGGTGGACATCAAGTTGAACACGAGCCAGCAACGTGCCCTTGACGCAAAGAAAGTGAATAGTATCCTGGGCTGCATTAGGTAAAGTATTGCCAGCAGGTTAAGGGAGGTGATCCTTCCTGTCTACTCAGTACTGGCGAGGCCACACCTGGAGTGCTGTGTGCAGTTCTGGTCTCCTCAGTACAATAAATACATGGACACACTGAAGAGAGTCTATAAAAGGTCCGCTAGGATGGAGCTCTTCCAGGAGGAAGGGCTGAGAGAGCTGGGACTGTTTAGCCAGAAGAAGGCTCAGGGGGGATTTTATTAATGTATATGAATACCTGAAGGTCTTTTAACAATGCACTAGTTCCCTGTTGAATCACTCTTTACTCTGCCTTTTGGAGCATGCTTGTAGGTGTTAAAAAACTTATATTAATAAACATTAATAATTAACACTTGCAAGATTTCCTGTCTAAAGTGCTTGAATTCACCTCTTGCTTTGAATAAAGGTAGGTGCTTATCTGCACTGCCATGGGGAAAAAAACTGTGACTCAGAAGTTTGCAATCATTCCCTTGAATCTCTCTTTTGTTATCCTTTTTTACAGTCAAACCAGCCTTCCCAGCGCAGAACCAGTAAAAACCTGAGAAGACACAGCAGCTTCTCCACCCTTTCCCAATTCATTCTGACCCTATCTCGTTAGTGGGCAAAGGAAAAGCAGGAGTTCTGAAGAGCCTTAACTAACTACCCAGGCAAGATAAAAAGGCACTCTGCCCATTTTATTCACTGTGTGTTTCCAATGCATAGAAAATCTCTCTTTAATTTTAACACTGTTAAAAAAACAACGAATTACAGATAAGGGTTCATTTTAATTCTTAACTCCAATGAATACAGTCTCCTGTGGGTATTCGACAAATTAGCAAACATTTAATTGAAAGACAGCTCAGAATGCAGATGTGCCCATAAGAACCTAGGAAAATTCAGGTGCCTCCAAGGCTCTGTGCCAAGTAAGGAGGGGTTATCCTATTATTATATAGAATAATAGAATGCTTATTTTATATGTGCAGCTCTGCCAACTCTTCTTGTACATAAAACCCCAGCCCTGAGGTCATGTGTATGTGCTCAGATTTAATTTTAAATAGAAAAAGGAAGTTTCTAGCATCATAGTTGAATAGAAAACTTGAAACAACAAATTTTAAGATCTAAAACCAAACAAAAAATACATATACACATAAAAAAATACATATACACATACTTATGACTTACTCTGGTTATTAAGACTGTCTGTTTTCTTTAAGGCCATAGCTTATAACCAGTGTGGCCTGGTAAACCTGTAGCAATCAATTTTTGGTACAGACTTATATATGTATATATAGCTTGTTGATGAATGAACTTCAACCCATACAAAAATTAAATATTACCTTAACAAAACTGTGAAAATCCTTCTCCAAATTTCAGTTTCCTAATGTGTTACAGATACATGTTTTTGCTTTTACCAATGTGGACACCAAAAACTATATGACTCCCAGTATTATAAAAAGAAGCTAGTTTAAGGTTTCGTTCTTGGAGTCTTCCAGAACCTCATCTAACTTCAGCAAATAAAACCTAGGCTGTGCATTTACTAAAATGAAAAAATATATAGTCTACACACATTATTTTATTGTTTAAATGGTTCTCATTCATGTTTCATTTCAATAATATTTCCCCAGCTTGTAAAGCTTATGTTACATTGAGCTCCTCTTTAAATTCACAATGCATAAAACTGCCAGGTGGCTTAATAACAGAGTGCATTAACAGATTGAACTATAAATCAGATGGTTGTGTTCACATACTGTAAAAACACCACCATTTTCTTTCAGATCTGAGTTTGTACACAGATTCCTCAGAGTGTGATTGCTCTCAAATATTAAAAAAGCCCATATAGCTCAATTTTAACATTAAGATTGATTTTATATTTCAAACATAAAATTGTTCTCTTCAATCCTACCAGAAAATGTACACAAAATATGATCTAGTTTTGACACAGGAATGGAAATATAAAAACAGGAGTTTGAAGTTTTCACTGATGTCGTAGAAAGAATATGACACTAAACAGAAAGTACAACTTGCACCCTTTGTTACCACTGAAATACATATGACTTAGAAGAACCGAACCCCTCTAAAAAGCATAAAAAGCAATCATAGGTTAAGAATATTATGGTGAGGGGTATATAATAGTTTCTGGTGAATGCATTGGCTGGCTTCTTAAAATAACCTTTTCAGGGAGTTTTATCTAGGTTTCCCTTACTAAAACATAGTAAATTTATTTCCATAAGATTAGAAATATGGAGTAAATCTGAAAAAGGTAACATTAAATTTTAGAAAATTTTAAAAAATTAGAAAGGGGTCACTACTTGCATTTTTGTAAATATACATATCTCTTATACACA
>JANHGB010001121.1:0-15459 GCA_026283785.1 Coracopsis vasa | reverse complement strand
CCTTAGTTACTGGACTGTTCTTATCTCAACCCGTGGGAGTTACATTCTTTTGATTCTCCTCCCCATCCCTCCGGGAGTAGGGGGAGGAAGGGGGGAGAGTAATCGAATGGCTGCGTGGTACTGAGTGGCTGACTGAGTTTAAACCATGACATACCTATACACATAACAGATATAAAAAGGTGATGACCAAAGATTAGTTATAGAACATAAATACGTTCCTGATAATTTTGGTGTTATAGTATATGTAATTGTGCAGTTATATACTATATATACAAATACCTTTTTTTCTCTTTTTATGTTTCCACTTCATGTGAGTTTACTAGCTTCTTTTCATCTAAGTATTTTAATACAAATTCAACTTTCTAATGTGTTCTAATAAATGCAATAAGCATGTGATTGGGTGTGCATGTACTGAGGGCCATATAATGAGGGATACCCTTGAGACTTTATTGATGCTTTCACTGAAGAATAAAAAGATTAATTGTGATGTCAACAAGACCGTCACTGAATGTGGATGAAAAATGATCAGAATGAAGTTTGGTGCTCAGCCTGTTTTTCCCATTGTTTTTCTAGGAAGTCAGCATTTTCATTAATATGATTTTGTTTAAACCCAGTCTGAGCTCTTAAATTATTCATCGAAAGCAAATGTACAAAGAAAGACCTATTGCAGTTAAGGGTCCACAACTAATGGATTTACCAGGAGTTCAGCCTTCTGGTTTTGTCCATTGGAGAAAAGAGAAAATTTTCTACATAGATTCTATGATTTCAGGCCATGAAGTATGAAGAAGCAGATCTTTAAAATCAGATACGACTAGATCAATATTTGACTGACAAAAGAAACACACTGGATGCATTATTGATTGGGAGAATAATCTGATGTTGAAAATTCATGACTACAAAATAGGTTTATCAGCTCATAGGGACATGTCCCTCATTCTTTGTCATTTTCCTTGTCTGGGCTATAGAATTTTGTTAATTAGTAAGACCTTGCTTATAACCCATAACAAGTGCAAGGAGAGCAAAACTCTTAATAGTTTTTGCAGGTTAAACTGCAGGCTGCTGGGTAAATCTGTAACATAAGATAAATGCAATTAAACTGGTTAGCAGAATGTTTCAGTCAGCCTTCTAATGCAAAAGTGGCAAAAAGTCTTGAGAAAGGACAGGAAGGCAAGAGGGGAAGGATACAAAGGGGTATAGATAGTGTTTCCCTTCAAAATAGTAGTGCTCAGGTTGGCATGGACTCTTGCTTGCACTTGTGCTGCTATTTGCTGTCTTTCACAGGCCTTTCTCCTCTGTCTTAATGTGGTTCACTTCAGAACAGGCTTGTGCCTTTTTTGATGTACATTCACTTACAATAGCAAATATTGACCTTTTATGTCAATGGCTACATTTCCAAGTAATTTCAACAGGCAAAGAATTTCTTTCTTATATGCATATAAAAAATATACATTTATATTAATATATTTATGAAAAAATATATTTTATATAAATAACATTTATGTAAAAATATAAGAATATATATATAAATATAAACTATAAAGAAAATTTTCTGGTCGCAATTTAAAGACTCAGCTATAGTAAGTTACCTTCTCTTTTCTCAAGAAAATTTATCAATTACTAATTTACCTTAAAACAATATCTTTTTTCAAATAACTGCCTTATTTTAAGAAGGTTTCCTCCTTCTAATTCTAGTCATTGTACTGTGTGTTCCTTCTACAGTTTGAAGTGTTCTTTTTTTGCCTACATCTGGATTTCTGTCACTGCTTCGATTTCTTTTACAAAATTAATTTATTGAGCTACTCAAATTTCTTATTTTCTGAACCCACTTCCATTTATCAATATTCATTTTTACAGTAAATAAATAAGAACTAAGCAGAGTGGAATCTGCCTTGTAATATTGGGTATCTTTGGATTGAAAGCTGATGTAGTTGCTTGAAGTTCAACAAGGTTGTATAACATTATTTCTTTCCTTCCAAGGAGATTGTAGGAGTAGCCTTGATCAAATCTACCTTTATGTGGAGAAGTAAGAACTATAAAATCCACAGCAAGACAAAGCATCTTTTACCATATAAACCTACAGCAAAATCTAAGTCGGTTATCTTTTCCCTCCAATACTAATACAACATTTACAATGTAGCTCAGGCATAAGAAAGGATGAAATATATCTCTATTACATTTGGCTAAACATAGTGCAAGAATCTGATATAAAAAATTGATGTTTTTTTGAAAGTAAGCTTTTGGATTGCTTTTCTAAAATCTGGTGACTGCTTGGAACATGAGATATCTGCACTCTACACCGTTTTAATCAGGCATAGAGCCTAAAGATCAATGAAAAGTGAATTACTTGAACACGTATAACAAATAGGAAAACAAAAGTAAACAGATCATCTGAGAGATATGATAATCTTTTAAGTATCCAAGTACAGTATATATGTATTCACCATAATTAGAAACTTTACTAAGCACCAGCATTTAGTTGCTGCATTTGCATGTGTAACAGTGATCTGCCTGTAAGTATTATGTAGCACTTCAGTATGTACTATTTCAAAATGTCAGAGAATATGTCAGAGAACGTTTTGTTTTGAATAATCATTATTATTAAGATGGTAAAGATGCATTTATTAAGATTTTTAAAGGTAATGGCAGATAACAAAAAAACAGCCTCTGAAAAGATGAAATGTATAGCAGCAATGTATTATAGTACGTTATTAGAAGCAAATAAGCAATTAAGAAACATAAGTATTACAATACTTATGAATACATTTTACATGTCATATGGCCCCTGAAAAAGAGATTATTCTGAAAATTAAAACAATATTTCTATGAATGTTTGTTTAAATTATGTATCTCAATTCAAGTTTGGACTATGCAAAATCTAGTTATACATTTACCTTACATATTCATTAAATATCAGTCTTGCTTTTAAACGCCAGCCTTATTCCTTGCAAGACCTTATTGTAAAGGTCTGAAAGTATATGATATCTGCAAATAAAAGGCACTATAAATAATCTAATAGCACATCTATTATTTACTATTTTAGAAGACCCTCAGATATTAGGTGCAGGTAACAATGATGGTTTTGCAATGAAGATTAACTTCTTAAAGTATTATTTAGACATTTTGAGGTTGTCTTATATATAGTTAATGCAGAAACCTTCCTTTACAAATACTCCCTGTCCCCTCCCCCCATGTTTGCCCAATGTGACACCTTTCTTTTGTGTACTGCTATACAAAAAGGTTTGTTATTCTTCATCAATGAACATGCTTTAGTCATTAGGGTTTTAATGAATCGGCCTGGAAATATGCTTGTCATTGTGCATACCAAAGTGGCCTTCAGTAAAGTCCTGGTTCAACAAAGGCCGTACTTAATTTTAAGCATTTGACTACTGTTGTGAAATACACAATGAACCATATGCTTTGCTTAACTTTGAAGATGCTTCTCCAAGTCTTTTCTGCTAGAGAATAGTCTAATGACTAATTGCAAAAATAGTAAGGTCAGTTGTTAAACAAAATAGTTTAACATGTATTTCTAACAGGTAGTATTATAGCAGTCAGTGTCAATATCCAGGATCACTTTTACCTTAGTGAACAGCGCAGAGAAGGTCAGTTTTACCATCCATACTTGTACCAGAGGCCAGTGGAAGCTGATATTGCTGCCCAAAGAAGCCATTTGGCCCTTCTGTCTCTTACAGCTGGTTTATTTTTAGTAAAAGTGTCTGAATGCCAAATGCTGGTCACCTTCTGAATTACCTCTGACATCAGCTTTCAGTGTCTGTCATTTTCTTGTTA
The DNA here is from genome assembly GCA_026283785.1 of Coracopsis vasa. Classification (NCBI taxonomy): domain Eukaryota; kingdom Metazoa; phylum Chordata; class Aves; order Psittaciformes; family Psittacidae; genus Coracopsis; species Coracopsis vasa. Next base: position 11,670 of record JANHGB010001121.1, on the reverse strand, counting down.
CAAAGCTGTATAAAACCATGTCAACTTAAGCTTTTCAAAAGAAGACCTCCATTACAGCAAGTGCTCTGACATCAAAGTAACAGACTTTCTGGGAGAACAGTGAAAGTTTATTCCTTAATATTCTCATATGTAGAAGAGAATATAATAATCTGTATGCTCATTTCTGTGTTTTTGTTGGTTTTGGGGGATTTTTTGTTTGTTTGGTTTTTTTTTTTTTATTTCCTCCTTCCTTGTCTGCTGTTTTAACTACAAGTTCTGATGCTCAAAAGTAAAAAGAGAAAAGTCAGGGAAATGTCTTATTTAGGCTAATATTTCGTACCATTTAGCAGCTTTCCAGGGAATTAAAAATGTGAAGGAAACTTTATTTTTGTTAAGAGTTTCCAGTTTGGAAATTCGTACCTGCCTGGCCTAAATGTCTTTTCAGCTACTTTTTTGCCTTTTTATTTTACAAATGTCCACACAATTTTTTTTTTAATGGCTCTGTGGAGTTGCATTATTATATAGGTATAATTAATCATAAAAATGCTTAAGGAACAATGAGTATCTGAACTCTTTCCTGCTCAAAAGCTGAAAAAAGTATATGAAATATATTAGGCAATGCAAATCCTGTTTTAGAAGAAGAAATTGAAAAGCTAGTGCTTCCTAAAACAAACAGGCACTTCGGATAACTGTTTTTCATTATGAAGTTTTCAATTTTGCCATTTTGCCATGTATACTTCACCTGCATTCAACTTTAGCATTTTATTTTATACAGACACTTCTATTTACATTATTGCTGAGAAGAGATTTGTCTAATGTCTCTCAGATTTCAAGTGGTTTATTTTAAATCCAAAATTTAATTACAAATTAGGTTGGTATGTGCTGAGTCTTTCTCAGGCCTGTCAATTAAATGGAAAACCTACCATGATAATAATTATTTAGAAATGGTCTATTAAAAACTAAAGTTATAATCTTAATAATCCTTGAAATCAATTTAACTTACTTCTTTTTTCACTTAAATCACTAATTTCTTATGCTGTATGTTTGTTTTATAACCAATTTTTAGGTTTCATTTGTCATTTAGTAGGTTCTGTTTCAACTGTACAATTTAATAGTCCCAGTACATGGCAAGCTTGAAATAACTAACCTTTAGTCCCAAAACTGATGAGTAAGTTGTTTGACAAAATAGACTCTCTTCCTGCGTGAAAGCATCATGGAGAAGGCTCTTTGCAGATATATATGTGGGCCAGTGAATCTACATAATTGCATCTTCTAAGCCTCCAAGGCCCTTTTTCTGACACAACAAAGCTGCATAGGAGGTACTCTTCTACATGCATGAGGTAAAAAGTCTACACAGAGCCCTCATGTCTCTGTTACTCTGTTCCAGAATGAAGGAACCACTAGGCTGCAGCTGACAGATTTTTAATTTCTTCTGGATGGTAGAAGTTAAGAAGAACAGGTGAGAAGTCAACCTTTTGTTGAGATTGTATCCATACAAACCACTGGCTTCAAGGGAGTGGGATATCTGCTGTCTGAACTTGGGAGGAAGAGATGCCTCAGATTAGTTTTAAACTTAGAGCTTTAAGGCTAGTTTGTTCAGAACTGAGTCCACTTGCCCTCTTGAAAGAGATCTGAGGGTTTGGTAGCAAGTTAAACATGAGTCAACAGTGTGCCCTGGCAGCCAAAAGGGCCACCTATGTCGTGGGATGCATTAAACACAGCATCACTAGCTGGTCAGGGAAGGTGATTGTCCCACTCTATACTGCACTGGTGCTGCTCCACCTCGAGTACAGTGTGCAGTTTTGGGTGCCTCAATATAAGAAGGACATCAAACTACTAGAGTGTGTTCAGAGAAGATCAAACAATATGGTGAAACGGCTTGAGGGCAAGACTTATGAGGAGTGGCTGGGGTAATTTGGCTTGTTCTGCTTGGAGAAGGCTGAGATGTATTCTCACTACAGTCTACAACTTCCTCAAGTGGGGCAGCCAAGGGGAAGGTACTAATCTCCTCTCTGTGGTGATCAGTGATAGGACACAGGGAAATGGAATGAAGCTGTAAAAGGGAAAGTTCAGACTGGACATTAAGAAAACGTTCTTCACTGAGAGGCTGGTAGGTCACTGAATAAGCTCTGCAGGGAGCCTGTGGTCCTTGGTTGTCATGGCACCAAGCATATCAGAATTCAAGGATAATCTTCATGGTGTTCTTAGTCATACAGGTTAGTGTTAGGTACTACTGTGAGAATCGGGGAGTTGGACTTGGTCTTTTCCAACTTGAGATATTCTATGATTTTATGATTCTGACAAGTTCTGGTGCTTTATTGGTGATGGTTGGTGGCTGAACTATGGATGCAGATACTCCTTGGTAAAGGACATTCAGAAAAGACAAGACAATTAAGATTACTACACTTTTGTTTTTAGTACCACCTGGATTAACATCACTAATAATGTATAACTGTAGAGGATGGCAAGGCTGGTTGGATTGGGTGGAGAGTGTTAGATATTGCTGAGGGGACCAGGCTATATGGAGATTAAATGTGATCGAAACATATATGGTAGAGTTTGCTCTGTTTAACTCATATAGCCATATCTTATTAATAACCTAATCATTTGGAGATACAGGTTTATATGGGTGAATCTCACTTCTTTACATGCAGAGCTCAGCTTTGTGTTTTCTGCTATAGAAGATTGGCCTACAGGTCTTAGGTGTGGTTTTTTTTCTCTCATCTTTCATACTTACCAGGGATTATTGTCATGCACAAGAACAACAAAAAAAAAATCTTGCCATTGCAGCATGAAATTACATTTTTCAAAAATAAATTGCATACGCATAATTTGCAAAAGGAACTGAGAATGGGCACTGCCTGAAGTGTGAATAAAAATTCTTGTACTTTAATCAACATAGTCACTGAAATTTTATTAAGCTTTGGTTGCTGCATGTCACATTAGGCTCCAGGGAAAAAGCATATGTGAGTTTGTCACTTCTGTTTGTCCAGGGATCTTTTTTCCTTTTTTCATTTGCTTTTTCTTCATGTCAAGACTGTATATATCCCTACATTATTCTCTATTTTCTTTTTCAAAACCTTCCTTTTAAATCACAGTATAAAAAACCCATTTAGTGCCTACCATTGTTTCACACTGAATAACAGGAAAATACTAATGACTGAATCTCAAAATGTCTACAATAGGAGGCCTTTTGAAATCTAAACCTCTGCATTTTCACTCCAGCCAAAGATGATGAAAAAAGATTGCTGCTTTTAATAATTCGAAGGAAAAAAGACAGGTAGGAGTTTTTCAGAACATAAATGACAGAGCACCTTTACAGTGATTCAAAATACTTTGCCTATAGAGGATTTTCAGCTGGCAAAAGCATCAGGCCAGGCTTGGACTTGTGCATTTAACTAGGCAGAATTCATAAAAAGTTATTTAAGTAAATGCTTGTAATAATGTTTGTGAGAGATAAAAGAATGGAAAAAGATTCATCTTGAAATATATTTTAAAAGAGATCATGAGCTGAAGGACACTGTCTGTAGAAAATACAAACCCAGAAAAGTGGGGGGGGGGAAAGTCCCACAGATTGAATTTCAGTGGGTTTTTTTTTATACTAAATCTAGAATCTCACACAGTTCTTAACTTTTCATAGATGAATAACTTTTTTTGTTATTATTTTTAAAGTATTTATACTATGCTTAGTAATATATGATGGGATACTATCTTAGAATATTTGAACACTAACCGTATTTAAAATACTGATGGCTTTTGTTCAGAATTTCAAAAGTATGTTTTGTGTTTTAGAATTTGCTTGATTTTGCAGGGATCATATTTAGACTGCAGTTTACTCTACAGTAACTTCCTCTTTTTAGACTTTTTTTTTTTCTTTTTCCCCACCTTAAACAGAAAATATGCAGTTGTTTTGTTGCTAGAAATTTCTGGGAGATGATGTATGGCTTCAGTAATTATGATCTTTCTGACTGGTGGAATTAACAAGAGGAGAGTTAAAACTAAATGAAATGAAAAATAATAAAATATTTATCAAGGGGAAACAACTGCATGTGATTAGCAATGATTCCTTCCAGGATTACAGAAAATTGTAATTACAAAAAAAAAAAAAAAGAGAAAAATAAGCTTCACTGCTTTGTAGCAGTGAATGATCTTATCCAGAGTTTCTAAAGTGATAATTTAACATAAGACAACTAAAGTTTTGTTAAAATGTTAATACAAAAGCTGTGTACCTTTTTCTAATGCAGACATGTGGTTAGTGTGCACATGTTGAAAGCTGGTCAGATGTATTTTGGGTTAGTTAGTAATTTTCCTGTAAATCATAGAATCATAGAAGCATAGAATAGTTAGCGTTGGAAAGTACCTTAAGATCATCAAGTTCCAACCCCCCTCCTGTGGGCAGGGACACCTCACACTAAACCATGTTACCTAAGGCTCTGTCCAACCTGGCCTTGAATACTGCCAGCGATGGAGCATTCACAACTTCCTTGGGCTACCCATTCCAGTGCCTCATCAAATTTATTGAAGATATTAAAATCTGCCAAGAAATAAAGACTTGTATTCCTGATGAACCTTGTGTTGCTATTCCAGACCTTGTTGCTCCTTGGTCCCTTTTCCAAGTCAGTCCTTTGTAAGCAAATGAATACGTGAAAATCAAAATCAGGTAAATAGCAAGAAGTACAACTTGCCCACTGATATCAGCTAGGTGAACTGCTCTTCTTCCGAGACTCCTGCTTATTTTGACTGGCACAGGTATTTTTCTCTTTTTACTTGAGTTATCAGGAACAGAAGCCAGATTCGAAGGTTTCTTCAGGTAAAGTCACCTGAAAGTGCCCACTGCATTGATAATAGTATGCTCATTTATGATCCTTGTAATGTAAGAAGTTATTTTCTAAAGGAGAGGTGGACAGAGCTTTTCATTTAAAAGTACCTTTAGTAGTATCTATTTTGAATTTATCAGTTTAAAATCCCACACATCACTGTTTTCATGAGTAAAGCATTGGTTTACATAGTTCTGATGGCTTTCTTTTTTAAATTAACTGATTCTTAGTATCACTGGGATGAACAGTAGTCTAAGAAAAGTGTGGCTATAACAGGTGCAGCATCGTGTCTTTCTTAATGCAATTATAGACTTGATTCGTAATACAGTTGATTCCGCTGATCAAACTTTGGAGACAAGATGCTGGGTTTGGGGTACCTTTGGTTGGAATGCTCAAGTATACTTCGTATGATTTTTTTTTACCTGTCTGACATTTCTTATATATATTCAAAGGGGAAAGAGTAATGTAGTTCTCTGATAAATAGCTTGTGAAATATCAGGATATTTCTGAAGCATTCACATCTTTATGTAACAGTATGTTGAGTAAATATTTTTCTCTGTGGAAGATTGGATGTAAAGCTATGTGGCATTGCGAAGCCTGAGGGAGCTGTTAAAAAAATGTATAACAGAACTACTGGCAATGCTGGAGTGGCCAAGTAACTTACACATAACATAGTGAATTTTTAAGCACTGCTAAATTATTTTCCATGTGTGACTAAGCCTACACATGGTATTTCTGTCAAAGTGCTGGAGGGGTATGGTGGTACTACGCAGGAACAGCTGGGAGGAATCTGGCTCACCCCAGGATGCAATATGCTTGTCCCATGTTAAGCTAAACATCCCGCTTGCCCAAGCCTGTAGCCTGCTTCTCGGGGTTCCATTTGCTATAACCCAGAGCTGCAGGTAGTCTGTGCTTTGAAGGGAATGTGAACAGTGAAGTGTGTTGGATGTTAGATAAAAAATTCTTCACTGAAAGAGTTGTCAAGCACTGGAAGAGGTGACTCAACCACTGCCCTGTGTTGCCATCCCTGGAAGTATTTTAAAGACATGTAGATATGACACTTAGGGACACGGTTTGATGGTGGACTTGACAGTGCTAGGTTAACACTTGAACTTGGTGAGCTTAAAGGTCTTTTCCAGTCTAAACAATTTTATGAGTCTGTGATTCCAAGTCTAATAGAGAACATAGTATATTTGAGATAGGACGGGAATAGAGCATTTTAGCATGTGTCAGTAGCTGTTACAGGTAGTTTATGTCATTTTAGCATTTGTTAGCAGATTACTGCTAAACTGCAATCTGATGATCAACCAAGAAGTATAAGATTAGTGGGGCAGAGAGGAATTGATTGGCCTAAAGTAAAGCATACTTTACACCTTCTTTATGTTTAAGATATGTATTTACGTTATTTATATACTTTTTGTTACTAAAGTTAAAATTTTTTATTATTAAAAAACCCCAAACAGCAAGAGACCACTGAAATAGCATTTACAGTTTTCTGCCCATGAACCTGTACTCAGGCAGAGATCCTACTATATCTAAAAGGTTGGTCATTGAACATAGTTAAATTAAGTAAGATCTCTGCCCTTAAAAGCCTTTCTTAATTTTTACAATTTTTTTTTTATTTCACTCTGTACCCACATTTTAATCACTTGCATGATTTTCATAGCACCGAAGCACATGAATTAGCAATGTATCTATATTCATTTACTCTTTATGTGTTCATTATATCTCATGATTGATTTCTTAAGTAATTTTTTAAAGTCTAGTGTCTTTAGAGATGTTTTCTTCAACTTTTAGGATTTTACTGCTAATATGCAGATGTCAGAGATGCCTTGTTGATTAGCTCAAATATGGAATAGATCCTATAAGTATAGTTATAAAAACATATGCACACTAAAGTATATTAATATGTAGGAGAAAAGAGAGATAATGACTGAGACAGTGATTGAAAGAGAAGTGATCCTGCACAAGAAGAAGTATGGTTCATGGCTGAAAACTAAATGACAATTAAATCTGCCAATCAGAGGTTTCCATAAAACTAGCCTGTGATGGCTGTTCTCAAGATTTTGATTTTTTAAATAGTTGTCAGTAGTTTTTAATTGCATTATTAGATTGTTATTTAATTGCATAATTTAATTCTTATTAAATTTTCTTAAATATTAAAAACTGCTGAAAATGAGTATTGTTGAAAAACAGCTAGCATACAAGAACATAGTAAGAATGATTTTAGTATTGCTCATATCTTTTGGATGATCATTTAATGCAACATAATTTTTGCAAATTTCAAATTTCTATATTAATTAAAAGTTAAATATAGAGCAATAAAGTGCTTTCAGTATGTATGGAATAAGTTTGTACTAGTCATGTAGAAATGCCTCCCAGTTGACTAATTCTTTCAGAGAAATTATTTGAGTAGGAAGTTTTGACCATATCTCCAGTTGCAAATTCTCCTAGACCTGTGCATATCCTTCACAAAACTGGGAACCAGCTAGCAGTCGATTTGAAATCTACCCACGTATATTTCCTTCAATTCATTTTCTTGCTTGCAAAGCAAAAATGTCATCAGTCTTTGTGCCAGAAGAATAAGGAGATATTAGGGTCTTTCATCATTTTCCTGAGGTATCTAAAATGAGAAACCAATTGTCCAAAGTTGGTGTGAGCCGTGGGGGAGTGAAGGGAGATAAACATCTGGAGTAGATGATTTATGCCCTTTTAGACTTTTCCTTGGTTTTGTCTCAGTCCCATGCCTAAGTCAAATAAAGTGAATATGAGCTAAAGAAGCCATCTACCAGCTCATGAGACGAGGGAGGCTATCTTCTCCTGTCTCTCAGGTCTCTGTAGCTGGAGCATCAGATGGATTGTAACAGGAGCCAGCCACATCACTGTCATATTTACTCACATTTCCTGTATCCCGAGGATATTATCCTTTACTGAATACATCACTTTGCTGTTTTGTATTTTGAAATACTCAAGTATAGTGATTCATTTGATATTTTGGTAATTCCGCATCATGCTTACAGGCTCTGATGAGTTAGGGGCAAAAGTGAAACTAAAGAAGTGGGGTACCAGGAAGCAATAAATAGATCACTAGCAAGGCTAAATCTCTTATCTGTATAGGCACCCTCAGCCAGCTCCTGGCTTAAATCAACTAATTGTAAGCAAAACATTTATCAAGTTTCATTTACTTTGTATTTCAACTGATTTGTTGATTTTATTTGTCTATTAATGCCAGTCTGAACGTGCTGTTGTTACCCTGTCGTTTCAGGGTCATGTCTCACAGCTTTGTGCGGACTATTGTAGAAGGCACTTTAAACTAAAAGGCTGGACTTGAGGCACTGAAGCACATAATTGCATGTGTCTGCTGATAGCAAATGGCCAGATTGCAGGCACAGTATCATCCAAAACTGTTGCAGAAACATTCATCAGTGTTTACCTTATATAAGTAAATTGGAATTCAAACTTAAGGTTTGGCATGAGAGAATTTTGCCAGTTAACTGTCTTAAGAAGCTGTCTTAAGAACTGTCTTAAGATCCTTGCTTCTCCCCTTATATTAAAAAAAAAAAGAGAAAAAGAAAAAGAAAAAAAAACGAAAAAAAACCCCAACATTAAATAACTCCGAAGACTGGAAAGAATTGCTGCATTGTGAAGGAAGGCACTATTCCATGTTTCTCTGCAAACTTCCATGTGCCTGAGGTTTCTGTCTTCAGTTGTGTAGAGGAAGTCAGAAATAAATTACCTTAATAATGCTCCACGGGCATGAAAACTAGAACAGAATAATATTTTGGTTTTTAAACTGTGTTTTCTCTTTATAGCTTAAGGTCAGCAGGTACTCACTTCATCTGCACATCATGTGAGTCATTAGCCACAGTCATAGTTGAATAAGCAATGGCCAGTCTCTTTATATAATCAAGTGTGACATCCATTCAAGGAAGTACTTGATTCTGTCATTATTGATTTTATATAGTATCCTGTCATTTTCCTTCAAGAACACTACCACAATCACAGTGTCAGATTTCAGAAATAATATATCCACTTAACACACTTGCTGCTGACTTTGCCAATGTCTGATTAAAATGACTGCTGAGTTTTGCTTTTAGTAATGACTTCTGATTGCAGTATCTTGCCAGAAGCTGCACCAAATGAACATGAAAATGGTTGGCCAGGTTATCAGGTGCTGTGTGAATCTTGCTGATCTTGGTGTTGAAATCTCTGGGACAATGAGTGAAATTGAATATTCTCCATCTCATCTGGTAAACGGAAAAAAAAAAAAGACTAGAAAATACTGTAACTTTCATCCAACAGTCAAGTATGTCTTTTTGGTTTGGAATTAAATATAAATTTTTTTTTTTGTACCATAGGCATTTCAAATTACATTTGTGAGCACTTAATTGTTTTCTTCTCCTTATTACTAGGAGCTGCACTTTGTATCTTTTTATTTTAGTGAATTATGTCCCATGTCAAGGAGGCAACTGTTTGCAGGAGGTAAAGTGCAGAGGCACAAACATTCAGGTCACTAAATCTCTTGTGTACAAAACACTTCTTTTTCTGTCCCTCTATTTTTAGACACTTTTAATATATTTTAAAGCAGGCAAGGTATGCAAACAAAAATGGAAACAAGCAAGCAAACAGGCAAACAAAACCCTGAAACATAGTTCTGATGAATACAGCTGAAGAGCCTAGTAAGTCAAAATGTGATTCCAAAGAAAATTGAGCTCTGCATTTTAAAAAGCTACTTATTTTCCTAGGGCAAATAGAAGTTGTGTATTGCAACATTTACAAGAAGTGCTTTGGGGCTATTTTAGTCTATGAATGATCACTCTTTCTTTGAGTTTATTTTCTGGCAGTATGAGTTATAAGAAATGTATTTTGTGATTATTTTATTACTGGCATAGTCGTGCACTTCTCTGAAGTACCAAATGGTCTTTCATTTAGTCATAAGAATAAGCTCAAAGCTAAAAAGCAGAACATATATTTATGGGCACAAACAATTTGTTTGTGTGCACAAATTTCTAGTTTTAGCTGTGAAATTGAGGCACAGGGGTATTAGTTTACATGTATTGGAGTGCAACAAATTGTTAACTTCGTTTCTTCCAAACATTTTCCTTTTTTGTTCTTCTGTTAAAGCATTGACAGCCACATTTTAATGTGGGATGGTACTTTTGGTATTGGGAAAAAACTGTACATTACAACTTCCTCATTAATCATAGCACTTGTAAAATGACAGAAGAATCAGGTCCTTAGAGACCTTAAATTATATGAGGTATTTATTATTTGTTGTATTGAATGAATGCATTGATACCCTGTCTCCTCCAGTGAGGGAGGTAAGGTGAAAGGAAAAGGAGACTTGTAATAATTTCCTACTGTGTTCATTTAACTTTATGATGGTTCCTCTCAGGAGACCATAATGAAAAGATAAGAGCCTAATGATCCATAAATTTAACAGAACCCAGACTGAACAATCTTTCAGTCTGACAAAATTAATTAGCATTAAAACACATTTTCTTGAGATATTTCTCTCAATGAGTGTGTATGTGTGTGAGAGGAATCAAGCTCCAAGATAAGAACATTCCTTAATTAGACTTCAACTTTAACCTTCAAAATCTGACGCTTGTCTGCTTTCAGAATCTAAATTTGAGATTTTCATTTGTATTATGTTTTGTTTTCCACAAGTAAAACTGTCACTGATCATAATTCATACTCGATCTTTCCCTTGTATGTAATGTCATAACTACTTATTAAAGTGACAAGACCAAGGTTTTTCTTTAGTGATTCTTTTGATTCTGATTATCTCTCTAGCAGCAACATAACGTCTTGTATTTATTACTTGTAAATACAAGTACTACCCTGTACAGATAACCCCAATTCTTGCGCCAAACAGTTTTTAAACCAATTTGAAAGGCGTTGTCACCTACTATCTCAGTGACTGTCATTTCATAATGTGGACACCCTCACTAGTGAGTATGTGAGTATGAAGAGTTAACTACTTTGTCAAGTCATCTTCAAAGGAGGTTAAATTTCCTTCCTTGTGGTGAGTTACTGACACACACCAGCAAGAGTAGGCCAGCTGAAAGCACCAGATTTGCAATATTATTAAGACTGAGCTAGAGCAAGTACTTATGTATTAGTTTAGCCACAAATACAGGCTCACCTTATATCATTATTCATCTGCATAAAACCAGTGTTACTATTAAGAATATTTACTAAGATTATATCAGTGTCTGTGTACAACCCCAAAATTTGTGGTTGTACTGCGAGTAACCATATCTGTGTTATCTTTAACTTAACTGCTTCTGAGAGTAATAAATTCTCAGGGGCTTGTGCTTTAGGTTTGGGCACATACAAGCTGAACTGTCTTGATTCGTTCACAGGTGTCTCATTCATGCTTGTCTAGCTATATTCAAACTGTTTTATATGCCTTTGCACAGTGAGCAAAAGAAGTTGAACAAGTCGTTGTAAAGAATATGTATTATACAGATGACGGATACAAATTTCACAGATAGGAATTGTGTAACAATAAGTTTAACCAACTCAAGCTAACTTCATCAGTCAATAGGATAATTATATATTTTTTTACAGTCCTCCAAAGGTTTTTCTGTTTGTTTGTTTATTTTCTCTACCTACTGTGCCGCATGGCAGAAAACCCATGAAATTCTGGTTTTGAACTTACTTTCCTGCATTCTTTTCCTCAGTTGAAAAATCATGGCAGTCAGGTGAAGTTCCTGACGACTGGAAAAAGGGAAGTATAACCCCCATTTTCAAGAAGGGGAAAATGGATGACCCAGGGAACTACAGAGCATTCAGTCTCACCTCTGTGCCTGGCAAAATCTTGGAGCAGATTCTCCTGGAAGGCATGCTAAGGCACATGAAAAACAAC
>JANHGB010001119.1:14444-24611 GCA_026283785.1 Coracopsis vasa | reverse complement strand
GAAAAGTACATCGTGAGGAAGACTGCTTACTTCATCTTGAAGACACCTGCCCATACCACTGGAGGGCAGTGCGCAAGCGCCAAAAGGAGAAGACTTATGATAACGAGTTCCTAGAACTAATTGTAATAGCCTCGCAGCTCTCTCAGGAATCTAATGAATATGCATGTTTGTGTATAATAAATATCTGCTCGCTTAACTGCTCGGTGTGCAAGCTAGTAGGAGCAATCCCCCTTGCACCCAGCGCTGTAATAATCATACCTGCTTTATAACTGTCCTTGAGTTGTTGAGTCTGATTCTGTGCATCACAAGGGTAATCTGCTGATGGAATTTTCCTTGGCTCGTCCATGATGATGTCTTCCCTAATATTCCCCCTTAGTTGGGCCATTTTATACTATTTTTCACCTTCAAGGTGGAGCTTGAGTGACTCTAGTCATACATACATTTATTATTATTGGTGTAAAATTCTCTCGCTTCGCTTTTAAAGGTATATACCACAAAGAATTCAAAGAGCATGCTCAAAGAGGGGTGATCTCACTTTGGAGGTGGGTAGTATTAGAGATGGAGGTGGGGTTTTGCATTATAATGTATTAAAATGCATTATAATGAAACAAAGCTTGCACAAAGGACAGCACTCTGTCAAAAGATGACAGACTGTTGGCTCAGGGTAGCAATTATGCAGCTCATCAGTTTCTAGTACCACCTAGTTCCCATCTCTGCTGGTGTTAGGACAGAGCGTGGCTGTGGAATCTCCACTCTGCTCCATCCTCTGTCAATGTTGCCATGGGAATCACTGTGGAATGCACATTCCTGGCACACCAGGTGTAGCTGCATCTTCCCCTGAAAGTCCATTTTTCCATTATTTGTCAACAATGCTACATTTTAAACATGTTTAATTTCTAACTATTCCACAATCATATACTTAAACCAACTCCAGCATAGCTTATTTGGTTATATTATGCATAATGATCTGAATTCTGCCTCAGACAGCTTACTACTCTTATTCCCAGGAAGTGGGAGCAAAAGCCACAGACCATCCAGTATTTAGGTAAGACAGACATATATATATATGGATAGACACATATATATAATTATAATCTTCTCTCAGTAAGGAAACTGGAAAAATATAGCCGCAACGTTTAGTGATGTAAATTGCCATTAACCAAGTTAACAATAATATCCCCTGATTTCTATTAAAATTTTAGCAGTGGATGAAATGCAGGTCAAAAGCAGTAGAAGAAACCAACTAAAACTGGAAGTTTAAATGCACCTATCTTCTACAATAATTGTTTCAAAGGCACAGATTACATGAAGCAAAAGTTATGTTGTAATAGCACATTTATCTCATTTTTAAAGGAGCATGCAACTCAGTCATGATGTAAACCCAAAAGTCTGTATTAAAATAGTTCCTGCACATTAATTTTATTACATCATACCTGTATTTTGTTCAGCCATAAAGCTGGCTCTGACAACTGGATAGACAAGGAAAAGTTTTCTTTTTTCACTCTAGCACAGATTATTCTGTGACAGTAATTTCCACCAAAATGCAGAAAGCAAAGTACATTATACTTTTCAGATGCATCAGCATAATAAGACAGGTCCAAATACTCTAAGTTTTTCAGCATCACCCAGATCACCTGAATCTTATGCTACCTTTTACAGTGGAATCAGATCATTTTAATAGATGAAGGGTCTTCTGTGCATACAGAAACATATAGTAGATGTCTCCTGGACACCCTTAAAGTTTAGCTTTCCTTTTGTTTTTATTATCTTATGTATCAAGTTGAATTCTGATAACACCTATATGTTCATTTTAATGTATAATTAATTTTGCTTATGAAGAGATATTCTTAACATATTGTTTTGCATATTTTAGTTTAGTAGTAGAATAAATAAAGTTCAGAATTGTACTATCTGTGATGCTATACTTATTATACTAGATATAACTGCAGCATGCTGTTCAGTAGTGGAGAATATTAAATTCGCTTGATCTACAAGTCAGTAATGTCAATTATATATATTCAAAACCTCATGTCAAATGGAGGACAGAAGTACAAGAAACATGACTTGTAAATTCCACTTCAGAAGAGCGTATGAAGTGATGTACACTACCAGAAGAAAAAGCAAATTTGTTTTTCAAAAGAATGAAATGACATGTTACAAAAACCCCAAGCTACCCATTGCACAGAACAAGATGATCCAGGCATGTCATCTCAGAAAACTCATTCTGTTAATAAAACAAATTCTCTTCTCAACTTTATTGCTCCAATCCAAAGGCACTTTGAAACATTATAAAGCAGAGGACAACATATTGGTAAAAGAAAAGAAAAAGATGCTTGCACCAGTTGTGGCATATCTGAATTTTTAAAATTGCTTCCAAGTTCAGAAAGCACAGCAATAAAACTTTGATCCCATTAACTTCAAATGTGGGGCATCAGATGTTTTTCAGACAAGTTGGTGCAGTCTGTACTAAAAGATGACATCATGTCATCATTGCTTGCAGCTCAAATATAGCCCACAGATTTTGGCATACTCCTTCTCCCACCTCAAAATAGTAAACTTCACTATTGCATTGCATGCATGTCTAGAGATGGAAGATTACTCACAGCACAGATTAAATAGCAGAGATTCTGTGTTGCAGATACTGAAAGAGTCCTAAATACTTGTTAAATAAAATATATATAATAATTCAAATATATATGTCAGATGGTGCACTCAGTACCTGTAAAATATACTAAATACAGTAGTACACTATTTTAATTAGTTTTCATGTATCTGTACACTGGATGAACTTCCCTAGCAGAACAGTTTAAAATACAAGACTTATGAGTTGAATTATGCCCCTCTTGCTAGTCCTAAGAATTCTTCCAGAATTTTGAGATAAGAATAGTGTTATAAGGGTGAAGTTGGGTAGAATCTAACGGCAAAATGCTTTTCTTTTGAGATACATAATTATGTTCTCGTATCAATTTGAAAGACAACATCTGCAGAGATTTGGGCTAAACAGAAGTATCATAGATTAATGAATTATTTGACTAACAATATTTCAAACCTATCAAGAACTGCTGTAAAGGACCTGCTGACATACCAATTTGTTGATATTCATAATAACCATAAAGGGCTAGAAAAGTCAAGAGACACAGGTTATGGAGTCACTCATCTGATTAAGCAAAATCAAGACAGCCAAAAAATTACTGTAATTTGAAACCTAGCATTGAGTTATTAATCACAGTAACTCCAAACTTCTGGAAAATAAAGTGTATGCTAAATTGTGCAACTACTTTTCTTCTGGAATAGTGCTTCTAAAAGTCAGGACTATTTCTGGAATTGGAGACTTGAAGTAGAGCTTTTTTAACTTCTTTTTTTTGGCAATTGTACAGTATTTTAACAGTTGTCCTACCTAATTTTCTTTTTTCTTCACTTCAGGGATCTTTTTAATTAAGCTCATTAGTAAATAAGGCAAACAGTCCATGAACTCAAGATTCCCAAAGTATTTAAATTGGATTACAGCACTTTTCTGATTGGATCTTTTCTTTCTAAAGCAAATTTCTTTTCCATTTGGCAACTGTCTGGAGCAGCTAATGATTACCCCAAACTTATTTACTCTTAGATATTATCCACTAAATGCTTTTGGAAATTTTTTTCCCCAAGATACGATTAAACATTCTATTTCAGACTCAAAGGAGTAAAGATGAGGATAAACATAACCAACCAGCAAAAAAACCCCCACAACAAACTCCTCAAGTAGTACAGTAAAGTCAGTAAGAAGCTGATTCTGAAAAAACTGTATATATAATACAAGTAACCGTGGGAAAAGTTTTGGCTGAGAGACTCAATTTTCTAAGAGAAAAGGTATTTGTGCAGGAACTAAGACAACTAATTCTCTTACCTGACATTACTTTTCTTCACCAATTCTCTCACCTTCCATGACATAACTTTCTCATGTGGTTAACACAAAGGTGAAAATCTGTAGTCCCAGTATCTTTCTCAATGTTACCTCCTTGTGTCTCTTGTATAAATTAAAGAAGATCCATGTAACTCCCCTGTAGTTGGTTTGTTTGCAAAAGGCTTAAGAATTATCAGTTATGCCAGATACTATCACCAGTAATACATTTCTGAGAGGTGCAGTGTTTCCATTGGAATTAAGCAGACTACACAGATTCAGCAGATATGCCCAGGCTACTTCCCAAGATTGTTATATGCAGCTCCTTGATGCCACTTTTCAGAAGAAGCTGAAAAGTACGCAGTCAGGCAACTTAGTATATTATTGAAGAAAAAAGAGTAACCCAGAAATACTTTTTGATGTAAGATTTGCTCTCAGATGCTGATCACTTGCCATTAGAGAGTACAAGACTGGAACAAGTTTTCATGTTGCAGCAGATTACTTCTAAATGGTATTTAGAAATATTATTCCTTAGATCCTGCAAATAACTTTAAGACACTGAGACGGCACTAGAGATCTGCACTGATAAATCTAAAATGAACAAATTTTCCTCATGTCTGACTTCAGGATTTCAGAAGAGCTCTGAAAGGCTCAGGTGACAACATGTTAATATTATAAACCTTTACAAAAAAATAAGTAAAACTTATATAGTCAGATCCATACAGATAAAACTCAAGCAACATTAATACTTCAAGTATTGATTTTTTTTTTCTTAAATAATAACATAAAGGAATCTCTCAGAAAATAAATGTCTATACTTCCTTGATCGTTCTTATATCTACTTCAGATCAGTCTTCTATAGCAGCTATCACTATAGGCAATTTCTTACATAAGTCAAAGACTGACATGGGAAGATTAGTAAGAATTATCACAGAAGAGTCATCTCACACATTTTACAAGGTATAAAGAAGTCTATTTAGATGGTAAATATTACAGGGAAAAAGGAAACAAAATCAAAGACCAAAACCCAACCCAGAAAACAACAAACCTACAGCAAAATATCAAATCATCCACAACTGGCAACTGGCAGGAAAGCACCCTGAAGTAATTGTCAAGAACAACGGTCTGATCACAATTGGGTTAATGGCTTTTGTCTGTTATTTTACACCTTCTCCAGTCAAGAAAAAATATGGATCTCATGTTTTCGCCTGGATTTTCTTAGCCAAACTATGATGCTCAAGCATAACAGTTCTGGAAGGACAACAAGGAAGATGGTTGCTTGTGTAGTTCAAATATCTATTAGCTGTCAAATAAACTATAATCACAATTGCTACACAGAAATGCAGGTACACAAGGACACTGTGGTTTGACCAGTTATATTCCACATAAGGTAGGCACAATAAAAATGCCGCTTCAAACTCAGAGTGCTGAAATACACAAAGAAAATAAATTTGTTTCAAAATGGGAATCCTTCCAGTAAGAAAAAACATTTTCTCCTATTCCCTATTTAATCTGGCTTATATCTAAAAACTTCCAGATCCTGGAAAGCATAACATAAAGCTAATTAATCACATACACAAAGAGATATAAAATGTTAAAAGAAACACACTTCATTTTCTAAGGTGTGACTCAAAAGTCCACCTACATCATGCATGATGAGAGACTTCAGTACCTTAGGAGTGAAGCAGAACATTCCAGTACAAATAGCTTGTAGACTACTTGAAAAAAAACTCACTCAACTTGATGGATGTAGCTATACCTTTGTATAACATGTTTTACAAGCAAATTACTCCTTTACTAACATTTTAGTTATGGAGATTGATCAGTTAATGAATGGAATTCCATTATGTTAACAAGCACAAAAGCAAGCAGTGGACTCAAAACCTATATTCTTTCATGACAAGCAGTTGGAAGGACACAGCTGTGACAGTAGCAACATAAACCAGAAAACTGGCAAAGTATGCGTAGAATTGTGAGGCCCTGTAGGCTTCCCTGAGGACACACGTTGCTCAGAATGTATCCCTTTGTGAATGAAACCGCATGACACAAGAATGGACACAAATGCAAAGTGCAAAACACAAAACAAACGAATCAGAAAAAGTATTGGGAATGTGGCCAGAGGGAAAGACGTGAAAAGGGCTTGCTTTCTGGGTATGCTGTGTACTTCACAGTGTTTCTTTGCAATCAGCTTCAAACACATTTCCTCTTTGAATCCTGCTGTGATCTGAGAAGCAGGAGTTTTTAGCAAACAAAACAGTATTAAGATGAATAATGGAGATTTGACAAGGCTCAGGCAAAATTGGCAGTCTAGAACAACAGACTGAGAAGCATACTGGAAGGGCTGCAGAATTTGTTTCCATGGTAGGGAATAATGAACAGGGCAGGCATTTTGTGTTTCCAGCAGTGTGATCTTTATCTATTTTGATAGTTGCAGAAGAAATGAACCTAGGTCTCCAGAATTATTCCCTCTCCACTGCTCTCCATGGACAGGTTGCACCCAAGACCTTCATTTCTTCCATGCTTTTTTTCTTCTCTCTTCATTGTTGCAATAGTAGAATCCAAACTTGCCAGTTCTACAGAGGACCTTAAGTTTAAAACAAAAATTAATATATATTTCAGTCAACTGTTCAGATGGAAAATGGAATTTTATTGCTACTCAAAAATTTTCATGTGCTGATTACCACAAGACTGACCCACAAACCACCAGTTTGTCTGCTGACAGTATGGTGACAGGAATGTGGAGGCATATCTATACACCAGAATAGTCTTGTTTCCTACACAAGGCCATACACAAGGTGCTATTTACTTGTCTAAGCATTTTTAGTGTTCTCCACAAATTGAAGGCGAGTACTACTCACCAAAACCTGCTAAACTTTAAGTACTTTTTGTAGTGGATGTGCTTCTTTTAGAATGAAAATTGTGATGAAATTTTACAACAGGCCATGAAGCACATAAACCACAAAGAAAATCTAAGACAGATTTGTTCAGTATTAAGGCAGCCAAAGGTGAGATCCTACTCCTCTCAACAGCTGTTGAAAGCTACAGAAAAGTCAGAGCCAGACTTCTTAGCAGGGTAGAGTGGTAGTACAAGAAACAATGGAAACAGGTTGGAACATGGAGTATTCCAGCTTGGGCTAGGGAAGAGAAAAAGACTGTTAGTATGTGTGGTCCACAATGGAATAGGTTGATCAGAAGCTGTTGAGTATCCACACTTAGAGGTACTGAACACTTGAATAGTCAAGGTACTGTGCAATCTGCTCTGACACAGTTATTTTGCCTTCATTATTAGTCCTAGCTAGATAATACAACCAGTTTAACCCCTGAATGTTCAAACCTTAAGAAAGTTTGAAAAACAAAGTTTTAAAATAAATTGTATCAATGTAATTTCAACTCTTCTTATTTTGATGAACACTTATCAAACCGTTTTCTGTTTACATTTTGCAGTTCTTATAGTTTTTCAGAACAACAAAGTAGCTGAAACCTTATGAAAGAAGGTAATTTGAAAATACAGAGATTTTAGCATAGATTCCCTCCTCATTTTTTGTATTATCTGTACTAACAATAATCACTGAATTTGATATGGAAGTATATTATACTTTTCTATACATGAGAATTCTGTCTTTTATCTTCCTTCTTCCTCCTTTCTATCTGGGGTCCACTCTCAGGGTTTTGATTTACAGCTTTGATTGCAAAGGGATCAAAGATGTCAAATATCTACTTCAGGTTCATTTTATCATGCTCATGCCTTAAGTGTGCTCTTGAAATAACACAAGCCTATACAGATACCTTTACAGTACAGGATTAGGAGGAGAGACTAGACCAGTACATTCAAACTGAAATTTATTCTTTTTGCAAAGTCCAACTAAATTCAGAACCAAGTTGTTTACTCACACATATTTACACTGAACAGTCATGCTCAGAGATACAAAAAAAAAATTGGATTAATTTTTGTATACAGAATGCCCTGAAAACAGAGACAACTGAAAGTGCATCTGCTAAGAACAGTCAAAAAACTTATTCATGAGAGTTTGCATGCCTCTCATTCTGACCCTATGCAGATTCCTTTCACTTCTTTTTCCCAATACCAATTCAAAAGTTGAAAGGGTTTTGCTGAATAAAAATGCTTTGGCATTTAGATGGCTATCTGCATATAAAATAATATGTTAATTACTCTCTCATGAGCTGCATATAATGAGATTTCAGAGAACACTTAATGTTAGGCTTGAGTAGTGAATGTGTCCGATTACATAACGTTCTTTTTTAAATTGGTCATTTACATAAACTTGCAATTCATTAAAATGCTCAATTTAATTTTATGCTAATTTATTTTTTAAAAGAGAGAGTTTCTTGGAGATATTACAGCCTAAGTAGTAGAAATTGCCAGTCTGATAATACAGACTAAGAGCAAAGTAATAATAGAGTCACCAATGTGTCTTCATTCATAAGAGCATTCTTACTTGACCTGATCTGCTAGGTGGCTGCTACTTTGTTATGTGCAGACATACAATATGAATGTACAAGTTGACTCCATACATTTCGGTCAAAATTTTAAAAAATGGTTGTACAAAAATTCCCAAAGGAAACACTTTTTAGAGGATAAATTTGCAGCACTTCTGAAAAACCTTGTCTACTTATAATTACAGATTTAAAAGAAAAAAAAAATTAAAATCTGGAAAATCCTAATCATATATGCCATACATTTATTCATGTGACATTCACATTCTATGCTATGGCATTTTACAGGAACTGGCAATATAAATTGTATGTCTAACAGATGTGGCTTTCAAAACCACCTTACAGAATTACTAACAAACCTCAGTGTAACTGTAACTCAGGGCTAGGACAGACTAATGGATAAAGTCAATTGACTAAAGGCACAAAACTTCTCTCACCAATCAAAATGCTAACAATCTAAAATAATATATCAACTCAAACATCCAGTTTCAAGTTTCCTTAAAAAAACATGGGCAGGAACAGCAGTAATATACAGAAATTTTCCTTTCTGATTCAATGCATAAATTACACAAAAATAACTAGCTAAGCAAATTCTTTCATGAATTTTTGTAGCATGTTAGTACATCAGCAACTTAACTTTCTAAAGTGGTGGGATTGATATTTCTGTGTTAAGAACAAGATTTGATGCTGATACAAAATGCTGAAGTCCATGAAACACCTACAGTTAAAGCAATTTTCATCTAACGAAGATCTCTTTCCAATGATAACTTCAAGAAGTCTCTCTCTTTAATCCATTTGAAAAGAATAAACATAAATCTGGATCTTTGTTTTGCAGACTGTATTAGGAAGAGCTTGCCAAATTGATTTTACAGGGTTTGAGACACAAACTCTACATAACATTTCTTCTGTCAAAGCTAATGGAGTTATAAAAATTTAGAGCAGCTCTGGGTATTCTTTAACTGTAGTATGTTTTATCTGAAAAAGTCACTAAACACAGTAGCATGTTAACTACTCATTTATATGTATGTACTAGATGCAACACTTACAACTATTAACATTGCAAGTTTACCCTGATAAATGCAGTATTAAAGTTATTGCACTATTGATCAATTAAGTACTCAATATGTATCATTAATTTTCTTTTCATAGTAATAATGGAAGCTGAACTTCTGACCTCCTTATGGGGAGGAAAGTCAGTTTATTGGATGACTCAAGGGTATTTTCAGTATATGTTTGAGATGCTGGCATTTCAACTACAGAAAAAAAAAGTGAAAGCCCCAAATTTCTCCTCAGAAACAATCCCCCTTCCAAACCTAAAAGTACAGCACATCACCTTTATGACTAACAGTTTAATACAACATAAAGATGAATGAATGAATAACAAAATGCATACACAACACCAATCTAATAAGCATTGTATCTTCAAAGGTTCAGGCACCACACATTTTAATAAATTCGTTTGATAAGCTGGAATATAGAAAACTCTCTGTAAATGCTGATTTCAAAGCAAAAGAATGGCAGCAGTTCTAAATAAATGCAAGCATGAAACACTTATACAAACATAGAATCGTAGAATAATTAGGGTTGGAAAGGACCTAAAGATCATCTAGTTCCAACCCCCCTGCCATGGGCAGGGACAACTCACATTAAACCATGCCACCCAGGGCTCTGTCCAACCTGGCCTTGAACACCACCAGGGATGGAGCATCCATCTACAACTTCCCTGGGCAACCCATTCCAGTGCCTCACCACCCATACAGTAAAGAATTTCTTCCTTATATCCAATCTAAACTTCCCCTGTTTAAGTTTTAACCCATTACCCCTTGTCCTAT
>JANHGB010001119.1:0-14344 GCA_026283785.1 Coracopsis vasa | reverse complement strand
TCCCATGGACTTGTGTACATTCAGGTTCTTAAGATGGTCTCGAACCAGATCTTCTCCTACAGTGGGCCTAGGGTCTTCTTCTACCAACTCAAATCATTTAGAAGTAAATGTGAAAATATTTCTCTAACAAAAATGAAACAGAGGTTAGTGTCTCCTTGGACATTACGTTTCCTTATTGTGTGCAGGGGAAAGGTTAGGAGAATGTGTAAAATACCCAGAGAAATATACTAACAGCAAGATAATATTTTTTACAGTTTTATCAGGCTATCTTCAGTGAAATTGTTTGCATCCTTTTTTTTTTGTGCCACTTACTTGGAAAAGGATGATGCATCAGCACAGTGGGATTTCCTCCATGAGACCAATCCAACCTACCCTGCAGTAGAGGGCTTTTCAGTAACAGTGAGCTTTGGTTTATGAAACAAACACCAAGAATAAAGTATATTAATAGGAAGTCTCCAAATTTTTCAGCAGGGCCAGAATTCCACCCACTTGGTATCACATAATGCTTACTAACTTTGCCTGTAGATCGTCTTCCCACCTAGAGCCTTGACCCACTAACCAATATGCCAACAGCATGCCTGCATGCTTCCATTACCCTCCCCCCCACAATTGCTTAGTGAATGTGCTAGTCTGTATCTTCCTTGGGCACAGATGATGCATTGTGATTTTACAAGTTCTATTGTTTTTATCAAGGGCCCACTTTCCTACTCACACAGCTGCCCTGATCACAAAGATGGAATATAGTTACATTAATCTTAATAATTCATTCAGTATTCACTATAACTGCAGATGATTAAGAATTCACACAGTATTCACATGAATGTCACTGGTACTTCCACTTGTTCCATTGTAATCCAGCATATTTAAAATCCAATTGGCACTATGACCTGATATTGCTAATAACATCTGAGGAAGCAGAGAGTTCCTTTTTCCTAAAACCTCTATTTCAAGACAATGCAGTGAACTGTCACATGACATGAAGGGATAACATACAAATAAGCACACCACATGAATATTCTGGTCAGGAAGAATTAGAATGAAAGACAAGAGTATTTTGAACTTTTCTTCCATGCCTATACTCAGAATTCATTCAACATGATAAAGGAAGGGGGAGAGAGGGAGGGACCCATTTGAAACTATTTTGATCACTTATATCTGAATAAGAAGACTGGTTTGTAGTCCTCCTTCCATATGTTAAGGGCTGAAAAGGTTATAAAAATACAACAACCAGAGTTTCATTAGAATATTTAAAAGACTACTACTAATAAGAATTAATCCCTTTCAGACTTCAACACTACAACTTCTCTGAAGTCAGCACAACTATGTTTAAATCACTACAAAAGGTCAAAGATATTCAGTCCACATACATATCTACAGTAATGGAATAGAACTGCTTTATCAATTATTCTAAATGTCTGTAAACTCTAACAGATATTATCGCTAATGAGAGGCTACTCTGTAGACTCTACTTACAGTGACAGCTACAGTATGAACAATATATTACCATTTTGTTTTGAAACTAAAGCTATTTCTTTGTTCAGTGAATATTAATACAACTTAGACTTCTGGGGCTAGTCTCACCTCAATTCATTGTGGCTCTAGGGACATAAAAATTTCATAGGTTTCATGATATGTGTATATGCCCCGAAGAGTTCTCTTTACTATGATGAAGTATTTAAACTGCTGCCATATTCTAGACAGTAAAACTAAATGGTAAATTTATTTTATACATCTTTTTTTCACCTGAGAAAAAAAAAATAAATCAGAAGTTTGGGGGATTTTTCTTGTACAGTCATCACAGATGCTTTCATTTCAACCATCCAATTTAAGAAATAAAATCAATAAACAATCCGTTAAAGTATTATTCTATACAAGCATAACTTCATACACCAACAAAATCCTGTCCAGAATACGTTCTGCTATTAATATATTGTTTCTTAGGAGTTTATTTCCTTTGAAATAATAGAAATAATATTTATGTTGTCTCATGTACAAAGGGATTGTTTACTTAAACCACAGGAATTATTTTCATTCCAGCTGAAGAAATATGCATAATGCAAGGATGATCAGGTGAAATTAAACACCTGGATTAGGACACTTGGTGGTGAGATTAGATATTTTAACATACTTGTTTGCTCTTAAATTCTATTAATGTATCCCCAAATGGTAACCAATGCACTTACAAAATCAGATTTAATATATTTTCTGTTATGTTTTTACAGTGAGTTTAAATAGAGCTTATTTAGCTACATGGGCATTCCACCATTTAAAGCCAGCTAATTTATATTCAGGTATATTTTTCATACACTGAAGTGAGTATATTAAGTCACAACACCCTACTGAACAGAAAGATTCTGATGTCACATGTATTTCTATATTGAACTGCAACATTAATAGGGATAGTACATTTATATAACTAGAAATATTAACAAAGAGTACTAAAAGACTATGTTTTATAATATAACATTCTGAAAAACATTGCAAATACATGAAGAAAGTTAAATACATCCTTTCATCACCAATCAGACTCTAGCTGTCTTCCAATCCAGCAAGTGATCCTCAGAAGTTAGAAATAAATTTGTTAATTACAGACTGACAGTGAAATAAAAGCACATTAGTGCTAAAGGAAAACGCCAACCCAGTAGCTGTGTTTTAGAAGTGAAAAGTAGTTTTAGTTGTATTTTAAGAACTGTGTATGTGCAACTGATTACAGCATTGGAATAGAAATAATATAACAAAGTATTAATGAAAATCTGTAATTACTAACTTATCAAATTATACATGTCATGAGAATGCCACTTCAGAAACATTATTTTCTCTTGCCCGCTATTTGTAATCATGTAGTATCACTGCTATAATACCCTGACAGCTGTTGTCTATAGGACATGCTGGAGTTAATTAGCTGATATAAATTCCATGCACTCTCAACACTAAATTTGCTGAGGAAGAAATAAAACTTCTGATGCCACCATCACGAACATACCAAGCTGTTTTGATATCTCAAACCCACAACTTCTAGCTTTTAATTTCCATATATTTTCACCTGATTTAGTGGATGCCAAGTGTTTCTAAGGATTCTGAGTACCACTGCTAGAATTACTCTTATTCTTCTAGTAGTAATCTCTAATGCTCACACCTGAAGACCTGTGGAGGTAAAGGGTACACATACTTTCCACCTGGAGACAGCAGGACCCAGAAGTGATTGTATTTTAGTTATATTAACTCTGTTATTAATTGGAGAATAACTTGCAAAATGGGTCCCTAGCAGTATCTAGGAACCCATTGCACCTCACACTTCTGCAGACTCCATGTTTACAGGAACCCTCCATCTTATACTGAGCTGTTCTGGTCCCATCACAAATGCAGGTGTTCACTACTTCTATTGACAATGTCACATCTAGAGATAAGTAAGTTATTTTTGCTATGCATGCAGTTTTATGTTTGCTTCTTTAGAAGGGGCTGGGTTGCAGATTCACAGCACCCTGACAGCTCCATTCAAGATCTCAACCAAAATTCACAGTGCCCAGTAACTGCAGTTGCATCATTCTACTTAGTGTCCACCAGGACCATCCAAACTGGGACTCTGTGTAAGAGCTAATGCTTGTATCAAGTCTGTATCAAGTTCCAATCAAATACCATAGAGCAAAGAGTCCAAAGTTGAGGAGCTTTACTTCATAGAATCACAAGTTAATTCACCGCCCGCCAAAACGGACCTCTAATCAACTGATTCAGGTACTGAAGAAAAACAGAATGTGGCAAGACAAACCCTTATCCTCCCTCCTCAAATTACCTCATTTTTGCTGCCAGTCTGACAATTCCTCTGACAAGATGACAGACGGTGTTGCAGTTGAGGAAGATGCCTAAAGGTTTTTGCTGCTCTGTTACTCACAGACCCTGCTCTGGTGTGCACTCAGCAGCGGGGCAGTGCCCCCTCACAAGTGCCCCGCTTCAGCACAACAGCACTTCCCTCAGGAAAGTCCCTGCTCTGGCACGGCAGTAGCTGTGGCAGCACTTCCCTCAGCAGCATCCATGCTCTGGCACAGTAGCGGATTTGGAGGCACTTCCCCCAGGAGTATCCCCACTCTGGCACAGTGGCAGCTATGGCAGCACTTCCCTCAGGAGTATCTCCGCTCTGGTATGGCAGCAGGTTTAGCAGCATTTCTGTTAGAAGTGTCCTGGATCTGGTGGGTCAGCAGCAGTGGACAGCACTTCCCTCAGAAGTGAAGCATTCCTTCTGTATGGGAAGCGCCCAACTTAATGGCTGCAGTCTCCTTCAATATGGGGTGCCAAACACTGCTCTGGTGAACAATTAGGCCTTATGCTGGGTTTTTTCTCCTGGTTCTCTCTGCTACAGGGCCAGCTGGAAGCTGTTCTGACTGGTATGTAGAAGTTCATGGCCACCTTACCACCAGCCACCTGTGGCAGCCCTGCCAAACACCTGAGACCAGATCATTAGGGGAGTAGTCTAACCAGGGCCTTCCCACTGAGTCTAAAGCATCACCTAATGCACAAGAGAGCACGACACAAAAAAATCTCACACCACCAAAAAATCTCGTGACACAAAAAAGGCACGGCTGTTGACAGTTGAGAGGCTTAGAGTAAAATTTCAAGACAGTTTCTGTCTCTACAGACTCATTTTTAAAGTGCCTGAAAAGATTACCCACGCTATGAGAACAGACTGGTAACTCAGGCAAATGCAAAGGTCACACTGATTCTGAAAACTTACCCTTTGAGCAAAACTATTTTACATCAGTGGAAGACTTACACCCCATACATTCTGAGTAGTCCGCATTTAGAGTAAATTGTGTTTTATTTTGAATAATTGCTTGTTCTTGGCCAAGATAATTGTGGTTCAGCACTAGCAGCATATAAAGTCATAATCCTTTATCACTTTGGTGTCATCATACTCTTTTGTAATTCATCTTGGCATGTAATAGGCCTGCCTACCATTATGTGATTTGTTTCTTCGATTGTTTAGACCTCAGTAGAGCACAACAAACACCTGGTATTTGAGAAGTTGAAGATTTTCAAGGGCCTGATTCAGAATGGCACTGAGGTATACGAAGCTAGACTTCCAACTGTATAAAATAAGCCTAGATCTATTTCTAGAGAGTCTAAGAGTCTAGTCCCTGTTTTGCAGTGTCAGAGAAAAAAATAATATTGTTTATTTTTTTCTATTATTTATGCTTTCTAGTTTAAATTAGCATTTTTGTAGTCCCTGTATTTCTTCCTTTAGGAGCAGACTTTGTAACTTACAATGATGAAAATTATCACTTTCAGAAAAGGCAATTCAAATAATTAAGATGCCTGAGGAGGGAAAGAGTTCCTTAAAATGATGGGGCTTTTTTCTCTTCAACAAGGTGTACCTCACACTTTCTAACAAACAGAGGAAAATGTTAATGCTGCAAAGCTCAAATCATCTATAACTACTGTAATCTTTTATTTTGTCAAAGAAAGCTTCTAGTTACAATATCTACCAGCATAAAAACCCACTCGATTCATATGGCATAAATCAGATTTTGACTGAAGTGGTTTATTTATTGATTTATTAATGATATGTCCTTACCTGGTAAACAGTGAACCTATCACTGAGGATCACACTTTCATTAATAAAACAGATAAAACAGTAACACACTGAAAAAAATGTTAACACATCTACAAATTTCTAAACACCCTGTTATAAGTAATGATAAAAAGTTCTAGTTACACACACACTCACATGAGGCTCTCCTGCATTGAATCATTCAGTCCTAAAACTCATAGTACCTTCTTATATTATAATTAAACATATGACATAAACTATTTATAATTAAATCTTTAACAATTCAGATTGTAAAAACACATCACTAAAAGTAAAAGCACTTTCTAAATAAAATATATATAGAACATATAGGAACATACAAGACAGCAATTTGTATGAGGCATATTGACTGATAACTTGGCCTTTGAGGACAAAGTTGGACTGAAAGGTCTTTTTGTTCCTTCAATCTGTGCATTTTGAATTGATTTTTGTTTTTTAAAAGCTAACTGAGCCCAGGAAGAACTTCTATTAGTCATCCACTTGAATATTTCGTACATTAATCATTAGAGGACAAAATTGAGGGAAAGAAAATTGTAAGCATTTAGTTGAACAATTACTAAGGTTATTTTTTAGCCAATTTTTGCAATTGTGTAATTAAGGTTTAGAAAATATAGAATACTCTTATCTGACTCAGCTCTTCTTGTTATAAAATTCACAGGAAAAATAATAAATAAATAAGATTTATTGTACATAGATTATCTCCAAATGTACTAGTAAGAATCCACATCTCTCATTTAGAAGGAAATGTGATGGGAACATCTTGGTGACTTCTAACTCCTGCTTGACTTTGGAGCAAATTTTCAACCTATGCATTTTAAAATGCAGATCTAGCCGGAATGTAACAAAGTTTATTGTTGATATTACTTATGAAGAAAAGGTCTGCCACAAAGCAAAATAAATAATTTTTAAACAATGAAAACTCCATACAATTAAGCACCTTATTTTACTGGTGTCCTAACAAAGATGACACTGTTACCAATGTAATTAATAGTCAATGGGTCTTGCAAAAAGTATTTAGCCAGCTAAAAGACTTCTGTAGACTTCTGTAGCCTTTCAAGACAGCCTGTTCCAAACTTATCCAAAGTTACCCTTGTATGTCAACACAGAAAATATTTTCTTTATCATCACTGATTATTTTTATTTTGCTTTCTAAAATCAACACATTATCACAAAAGAAACATAACTGGTGTACTTACACAAAGGCGCAGTACTTTTCGAATTAGCCTTTCATCATTTATGGGCTATCAAGGGAAGGTAAAGTAATTGATAAGCAAGCATTTTGATAATTGTCACTGACTACTGGGCATTTGTTATTCCATATGCTGACAATGTTGTCAGGAAAGACTTGCTGAGAATGTCTATGATGTGCTTTTGTTCCAGTATTCAATCATAATCAACAATTCCTGAAGTAGTAATAGTTCAAAATGGCCCCAAGGCCCCATAAAACAAGAACTGCTGAGCTCTGTGACCTTGCTCTTTAGAAAAGGTAAAAAGTTTTAAGACAGGATCTGAATAGTAATGTTGGCAAAATGCCATTTAAGAATTTTAGAATTTTCAAATGTAATAATTTTGATAAAAAGTGCTTAATTGATTCTTAACATAATTGCAGAACTTCATGTTCCTAATTAGATGTGATTTGATCTAGTTTTCAGTACACAGCCACTAAGGAAACAAAATAAACGCTGTAGGAAATGTGGTATGACCTTTTCACTATTGCTTTGTCAGGACATCTGTCAAGAGACTTTTCCTCTATTCCAAACCAGTCAGACATTGCAATGAACTGTGGTGAGGTATAGCTTGTTCTTGGTAGGAAGCCAGACTGTGTTAGCCAGTAAGATTCATATTGTACTATAGTCAACAAGATATCAAGATACACGGTGCATAATAAAACCAAATTGGTCTTTTCAAGTTCTAAAGGTCAGCAATTTATGGCACCTTAGAAAGGAAGATAGGAAAGGACAGGAAAAAAAAAAAAAAAGCATTTTCCACATCTCTGCTAATATTATCTGTGATTGTACTCTAGAACTTGTATTACACACATTTATTTCTGAAATGTTTTTAATAAGCAATTTTGTAACATCAGCAATGAAAGGCAAATGAGAAATGGCAGTTCAAGATTTGCAGAAGAAAGAATGGACATAGGCAGACATTTTTTTCTCACAAAAGGAAGAAAACGGTTAGATTCATCAAACTCTGAAGAGTGTAATAGTCATGACAGATTTTAGGAAGCTGCTAAAACCATTTTGTCTTTTCATGTTAAAATGAATTGTTTCAATAGGCAGAAGCAGCATGCCAGCCTCCCAGTAACTAATAACATTTTCAAATGCCTGTTATATAGTAGAGGAAAACGTGACAGAGCATGTTACAGTATACATACATACATTTTCTAGTCTCTTCATATTTCTTCTAAGAGAATTGCAAAGAGTAAGAAAAGTACACGATACATGTCTTCTTTACTGGGAACATTTTAGAGGCTTACTAATCAAAACCATCATGGGTATAGAACAAGCTAAAACTTTACAGTAATTGCCTGCTGCAACAGCACATTCTTGGACAAATATTTGCTATTCATGAGTAGTCATGCCTTTATTCTAAGGAATATACAACTGCAACATTTAGAATATTCTTATACTTTTTACTGGAAATTAAATGTATTTACATTACAGCTGCCTTTCTCCTGGTGTTTCACCTAACCTGTTACATCTCTCATTTAATTAAGCTTCCAATCTTGCAACTGATTATATGCAGAAAGACTGCTGAACCCAAAGTATGTCCATTGGAGCCTTTCTACCTCTCATTCTGCAACTGAGGCATGAGGCTGCATTCTTTGGAAAATAAATGATCTGGTGCAAGCTTCTGGATTTCTAAAGTGAAAGAAATAATTTATTTTATATCTTCCCATTTTAATTAATACCTTCAATTTTCAGAACACATAGGTGGCAGGACACATTTACCAGAAGACAGTCAGTTATTGAAACACTATGGGTTCAGCCCCACATCATCAATGCTACAAGACTGCAGAGCCCCAAAAGCTGTATAAATAAGCATACATGATTATTATAAAGAACAGTTTAATGAATTGTCAGTCTTGTTTACTAGTGCACATGGAAGAAAGCAGGAAGACTGCTTTCCTCGAATGATATTAAATACCATTAAGGTATTTGCTTCAGCAAATACTTCCTTTCTTGTTTAAGTCTATATAACATTTCTAATGCTTTCTGGTTCTTCAGTCAGCTTGTTTCCACTCTTCCCTCACATCCTTACAAAGAAACATCATGGGACCCATGCTTAGTTACAGGCCAGTGGCCAGGTTTGTTGTCATTTTCTGGAATGGAGTCATGCATTGGCATGTCCAGTTACTATTATTTCCTTAAATTTTTCACACAGTGAATAAAGCTGAACTTTCTGAGGCGAACACGCACAGCCGTCTCTGCTGTAAAAGGTTTAGTAGTGACACATTATTTTGAGCTTGACACCCTACAGACAGTTTACAAATAAAACTACTCTCAGTCAGGAGAGTACAGATTCTCATCTCAGCAATTAAACCATGCTTATTTGCAAACTTGACCCTATGATTTGTCATCTCAATTTGATCGACTAAAATTAAGCTAGGATCATGAAAATCTGCAACAAACGTGAGGGATCTTAGTGAGAACAGGATAACAGAGCAACCATTTAAACCTGGTTTGGCACTGGCAGAAGTCACCCCAGTGACACTATGACCTCTGATTTGGCTAGGCAGAGCATGCTCCCCCTCAAATGCCATAAGCAGCCTACATCCAGCTAGATGTGTGACAGTGCAGGATGCAGCATCAGGGGCCCAAACCTGGGTGGTGCGTGTATGTAACCATACTGCTTTTCTCACATAGAGATAGCATGGGGATTAGTGGATTTCAGGAAGCAGCAGGTAGACGTAAAGCTGGGGCACCCACAGCTCTAACAGGAGATGTATGTAAACAGGAGAACTTATAACCTCAGAAGCAGAGGGAAGTGCTTGCAACTCACATTGCCTGGAAGATAGGGAGCATGCACATAGTAGCAAGTGTGTGACATGAACTTTTGAGTAGGTATAAAGCATTTAGAAAATCTTACGATTTTGCGTGCACCCCGGTAGCTATCCTGAATGACTGGTTCACTGATAGATAGTTAATGAAATATCATAAATAAATCATTAAGCTGGCCCTACCCTTATTTGTTCTAAACCATGAGTTGAAGCGTTTTTCCTGCAACAAGCTGCCTCTTGTTTTCATTACATACAAAGCTTTGTTCTGTGCACTTGCCTAGAATAGCCAAATGACATGGCAAAGTGGAAAGGAAAGACACCTATACTACCTCTCCTTACTACAGGTATTTATCCTGAGCATTGAAAACTGTGCTAGTAGAACTTAGAGCACTGTACTTGTCTTTAACCATGTCAGCATACTCACAGGTATCTGCAGCTGAAGTTAAATAATAAAAGTAACAAGCATTTAGAAGACCTCTTCAAGATACCATTGTCTTTTACCAGGGCTCTTCAAGATTTTCCAAGTGTTCCTTAGAGAAATTAAGCTCCAAATGAAGCAGGTTCTGACAGAACTTGTTACAAGGTTAAATAGATTACTACTTTTGGAAGACAAAACAGAGATCTGAGATCACTTACAAAGAGAAAATGAGAGGAATTGATTTCAGTAAAATTTATTTATTTTACCAAAAAAAAAAAAAAAAGACCTTTATACTGATTTAAACTGCCAGTACATAAAGCTAATTGAATTCACCGAAGAAGGCGCTTACATAAAATGATTAATAACCTGAGAAAACCAGAGTAGAATAACTACTGGCACCACAGCTGTGGTACATGGCTTACCATTTGTACTGTTTCAATGAAGACTATGTTTAACTAAAAATAATTCTCTAACCAAACAAGAAGTAATGGACTTAGGGTGG
Source organism: Coracopsis vasa (assembly GCA_026283785.1). Classification (NCBI taxonomy): domain Eukaryota; kingdom Metazoa; phylum Chordata; class Aves; order Psittaciformes; family Psittacidae; genus Coracopsis; species Coracopsis vasa. The sequence continues at coordinate 3,840 of JANHGB010001119.1, read as the reverse complement.
AATCTTCTTGATATAAATAATATAGGTCAGTCATAATGATCCTTTAGATCATGGAATATAGCCACCTGCCTGATACTTTACTTTCCTCCAACCACTGGTAATGCTCCTCTCTTTGCTATTCAGAAGAGGTTTTTTTCTCAAGCTTTATTATATTTTAAAGAAAAGGTTATAAATATGCAGTGTTTATAACCACATTTTCATGAAATGTTTGAAATAGGATGAAATCAGTTCAAGAAGAATTAATGAGAAAAAGGAATTCAAATAAGTAAATAAATTTGATTTAATATTTATTGTAATCTAACATAGCAGTCACTAACTTTGAATTTGCAAAATATTTTATAACTTGTGCTTTACTAGTTAATTCTGCTGTGTATTAAGTCTGCATGTGATTTGTTAGCCTTTTTCCCAAAAGTTATTAAAGAGTTCCACTAAGCCTTGTCAGGATTTGATTACTTTCTAACTAAAGAGGAATAAATAACTTATGTCAGCCAGTAGCTACAAATTTAATCTGCAAGAACCATGGACAGCAAATAACACACACACCAGATATATGCATGTAAATTTAAGGGGATTCAGTTATGAAATAAACTTAGAATAGTGAGTAGCTGCACAGTCTTTGACAATTGTCTTTTTCCTTATAACAGAAGAACATTCTCAGTGACAACCTTATCACTAACATTGTCATACTGTAAACACCAATCTCTTGGTATGGTATCTGAATATATACAATGAGACAATTGAGACCCCCAAAAAACCCCAAACAAACATTAGCTTTAGGATATCGTAAGTCCCTTAAGATCCCTAAGGACTTTGATACTATTTTTAATTAGATGTTGTTTAACAAGTTCCCTGAAGTTTGGATCTTGATTATAGTCAGACTAATATTCTGACCAGTGACCTTCTCACTAGAAAGAAATTAAATAAGTAATTATCATAAAGATACATAAAGATTGAGACCAAGAATAATGCACTGTAACAGTCATGATGAAAAGCAATCTATTATTTGGTAAAACAGGCACAAGTGGAAAATATTACTCTTCCTTAATGGCTAAATACATAGTTTTATATATAATTTAAATAAGTAGTTTTTGTTCTCTGGGGATAGGAAACTGTACTGGGAAGAAGTAACACCCAGAAGAGCCCTGGGAATCACCAGCCTAAGTTCACAAGATGACAGTGCAGTAGATGTCAATTGTAAGCTTTTGATACATATTTAACAGATAGAACAGCTATGTTGAGTCTTTATTTACCATGATATAATTGCTATTGGAATAGTGTCTAATGTCTACAGTGAAGAAAATACTGCAGAAATTGGAAGGGTTCAACTGCAAATGTCATTGAAGGTCTGGAAGATCTGAAGCATCAGATCTTCCACAATACCCCAGCATTTTATGCTTCCAGCATAAAATTGCACCATTTTGGTCTATTTTACTACAGAAAAGATCAAAAACTAACATCATAACAATGTAAAAATAACAATCTGAAGAACAAAAAGGTGAAGGAATTCAACTTCCAAAAGTTCTTAATGTTATTTAAAGCTAACATCTAAACATTTTGGTTTTTCTTTTTATTGGGCAAGAGGGAGGGACAGATTAATGCTAGTACTGCAGTTCATACATTGAATATTTGCTATAACTTTTCTGATACCATAAGTAATAATACATATATTATTGCAATTTGTCTTTATAGTGAGAGATTTAAATTACTCTGCCACAGCAAGTGCAAACAAAACTACATTTTCTTATTAAACACTTATTTCTATAAAAAAACCTGAACTTAATCATATTCAGTATAACACTTGTTACATACAGATGAGTTCTTCATGTATATATAAATACATATACTACATATTACTGCTTGATTTCAAGGATGAACAAGCTTTAATTAGACTTAGTGAAATAAATCTAATTAACCAACACAGAAAAAAAACATTATAGTGTAAAATCCTTGGAAAATTACTGGAAAATTACATTTAGAAACCTCAAAACATTTGAGGTTTGTTCCATATTATTAAAATATCCCTTTGATCCATGTTTCAAAACCTTATAGGAATAAAATCATCCTTAACCCTGGTCATTTCATATATGTAGAAAACTAAATAAAAGAATAGCAGAAATTATAAAATCTATGAACATCGAATGTAGGACCTTATTCTAAGAAATGTTCTCCAGAACAATGATTTAAAAGTGTTTGTTGACAGGGATTTAACTGTCTGCATGACTCCATAATCTCATTGATGACCTGTATTTCTTAAGAGTTTAAGGTAGTACGTAAAAGATGAGGCAAAGTGTAGAAGAAAGAGTAAGGCTCAGAACTATAGTGACAGTTCTACCCCCCAAAAAAAAAGTCCAAAACCCAAAAAACCCCAAACCTCACCAAAAAACCCAACAAACTAAAACCAAAACCTCCCCCTGATGAACTGGAAGAAATAAAAATAAATGAAAATTAGAACTACTGTAGCCATGTAAGATGAAGGAGAAACATACACGTTTTGTTCTTTCTGTAGAGAAACTTGACAACAGACATGTAAGAGGACTTCACAAAACAAAGGGATTTGCTTTAATATCATTTCAGATGATCGTCAAGAATGGACCTCCTTCAAAAACACCTTACCTCCAGTTTAAAATCCTGAGTTATCAATGCATAACTCAGATTCCACAACACACACATGGAAAAACAACAATCACGGAAGTGTGGTCTGAAATCACTCAGAATAATGAACACTAAAAATATGTATACAAATTATTGATCAATTTGAGTCTATCATAAGTATCATCAGTGAAACAGTTTCGAAGAAAGTCTCACCAGTGAGAAGACTCATGGAAAAGCATTAGCACCAATAAACAACCTGCAGTTCAAATATCTATTGTGTTATTTAGGAAACCTTTTTGTAAAAAGAAAAAGCAAACAAACAAAAAACCCAACCACAAGAGGATTTTATCATAACATTGAACTACTTTTTTTTTTAAGCTGCTAAGTAACTGAACAGATTGCGATACTGTTTGTTGGGGTTTTCTAAACACATTCTTTACAGTAGAAAGGTACACCAAAAAATGAAATAAAATGGTTCATAATTTGGTTTAACAGGAACTTAGCCTATATAAGAAAGAAGCATCATGAAAATAACATCACTGCAGCTTACATTAGTACAGCACTTGCTTCTGAAAGAGCATCAACTTGGTCAGATTTCCTTATTACAAAATTTAAAACCAGAACTTTCAAGGAAAAAGTTTCACTAGATGACCACTTCAAAATAATTGCTTAATTCTCATATAACTATTAAATAGTTAAAGGTGATGGGTGATAATAGTAGGTGACTCTACTGTGAAAGGTACAGAAGCACCCGTTTTCTGACTTGACACTTCCAGAGAGGTGTGCTGCTTATTGGGCGCTTGTATCAGGCATGTCACTGAGAAACTACCAAGCCTCATACAGTCCACTATTATTCGCTGCTGTTGTTTTTACATGGGCACTAGTCATACAGCCAGGAGCAATTTAAGGAATATCAAGAAGGATTACAGAGCCCTGGGAGCAGCAGTAAGGGACTCTGGACTACACGTAGGTTGGTTTTTTTTCAATCCTCACAGCCAAAGGGAAGGGATATGACAGGGCCGGTTGAACAAATTGTTACAGGACTGGTGCCACAGCCAGGGGTTTCGCTACTTAGCCCATGGGACTCACTTGGAGTACCCTGGTCTACTGGGAGCCAATGGGGTCCATCTGTCAGAGAAAGGGAAAAGCAGCTTCAGTCACAGGCTTACCAAGCTGGTGAAGAGGATTCAAAGGGATTCTAAAGTATAATCTGTTGGAAAAGTCAAGCACTTTGTATCTTCTAATCAC
>JANHGB010001118.1:0-10143 GCA_026283785.1 Coracopsis vasa | reverse complement strand
CAAAAAGGTCACAGACTTAACAGACTCCTTATCTGTGCATGAAACAAACATGGGAATGCCAAAGTGCTGTGATGATCTGAAGCTGGGACTTGGGTGAAATGTCCCCAAAAACCAAGAAAAGTCTGAATACTTAGCTCTCTCTCTCCTCTGACATATACAGAAGCATTCTGGGGAAAGATGACCTACAAGCACTTCCAAGCTTGCTGTGGTAGGAGAAGGATATCTAGCGTAGACATAGTGGAAAGTCAGCCTGTAGATTTAATGTCTTAACTACAGTTGGTCCCTGAATGTAGAAATGCCCAAGCCATATTTCAGTGAGTGGAAGCAGTTAAGAGGTTGCAGCATGCAGTTCAATGTCTTCCAATCTGTTTTGCTTTTTAGATTAAGTCCATATTCTAAGACTGTGCAGTAATCGACTTGTAATCCCTTTTCATGTACGTATAATGACAGAACTTCAGTACAGACACTCATGTTGATCTTTGTTGTAGGAGAGTGACACAGTATAAAAGAGGTCTTCTCAAGCAAAGATTTTCATGGAATAATAATAAATTGGACTGGAAACAAAGGTGACCTCATGAGGTCACCTAGTCAATATTCTGCCCCAGTTACACCTAAACGATTCCTGACAGATATTTGTCTAGCTCTTATTTTTCTTATCCCAGCATGCTTTTATTCTCTGGCTGAACTTATTCTATTATGAATCAGGCACCACCAAGTCCTATAAAAGATTAAAAGTTCTCTTTGAATAAGAGACAGTACATTGTAAGATAAATTATGTACAGCAGAAAATGGAGAACTTCAGAAGAGAATATAGCTGAACTAGAAACTGCTGTCATGACTGAAAGGTCTTTAAAATTAATTAGGATTAAACAGATAAACATTGCACCATATACTGAGGTTTCTAAAAATCCTTAATAAAATAAAAAAAATTTAAAAAAAAATTATTATACTCTAGATGGTGTTAATAATGTGTATCATGTCCAATACAAATCTCACAGGAATTATTAAATGAAACCCTTGGCTGAAAGACACCATACAAATGCACAGTATTAATACTAGAAAGAACTGTATAGAAAAGTTTTCTAAATTATGTTGTTATAACTGCTTTAATGAGCAGGCTTATTTCTTCATATCTGTCTAGCTTTTGCGTTCCTCACAGACACTATGTCTCTCATAAATCCAGAAATCCTTTTCTTGGTGCTGACTGAAGCCTGGGAAAAATTTAGATCTACAGCGTCCACTGCAAAGAAACACAAGAGCTATGCAGGTTCTCTGGAATTATGTATTTTTGGCACAACGTCCCTTGCCTGTGATGCATCAAGGGTCAGCCAGAAAGTGCATTGTACTTGCAGAAATTGCAGGCATGCTGCAGAGGGCACTATTTACTAAGAAAAATATGAAGTATGGCTCCAATTCGGTTTTTTATCCCCCAGGTTCATAGATCTGGGAATGTCTGAGCTATGAGTTTTCTCAGGATAACGTATGCCCACTATTTTTTTTCTTTTTTCTTTTTTTTTCCACGAAAAACAATATTTACTAAGATGATATTATCTGACACAATATTACATCTGAGACTGGCAGTTTTTATACTTTGAATATATTCTGGTCTGCAATAAATTGCTGTGAAATGAAGGAAAGTCAAGATATAATCTCACAGAGACTATCATTGTACTGTAGTTTTCCACAAAAAAACCCCAACACTAATAAAATGACTGAACAAGATAAGATGGCCAAGTTCACTGTTTTAATGTTCTCAGAGAAGATGAGCATATCACACTCTGTCTGTACAGAAGATATTTTGCATGTTAATTTAAATGCAGCCATCCTGCTGGTAACAATCTACATATTGTAAACTCCATGATGGGTGCTACACAATAAACAAGTTCAGTAATTTCATGGGAATTAGGAGAGAGGTGGGAAGATATCAGATAAGAGAATGAAAATGTGTTGTAAGACATGGAATTCCCAATATCAGTATATCACAGTATTCTAGCCAGACCCCCACTGCATATTTTATCACAGTAGGTAGCTTTAAAAATTATTTATGAGACTTGCAGAACACTTAGTATACCAAAGAAAGGACAAATCATTTCTGCTCAGTATATACTTAACGCTAAATTCTCACTGGTATGTAGCAAGTTTAAGATAAAGCTGCTTCTTTTTTCTGTCTGAGGAAAGCAATGCAAATGTGATAGCAACAAGTGTGGGACGTTTAGTGGCTCAGCACCAATGCACTTGCTCAGGGCTGGGAAAGTTTCCCCTTTTGACTCTGCAGCTATGCAACACGAAGAAAGCTACCCCATTTTGTCAGCAGGAATTTTCCAGCAGCTTTTTGGTGGGTTCTTTTTTGATTGAATTAAAATTGGGGAAACATGCAAACAGATAGAGTGTTAGTTTGAAAGGAACTTTTATCTCCAAGTCAGGTTACATCGGTCAGATCTTTAGCTGTTGTTAATAAACTCTGAGAATGAAATTCTAATGTAGCCTGGAGACTGTAGCAGACTCTCTGTCTTGGGACTCCTGCATCCAGCTCTGAGGCAGCAACACAAGAGGGATGTGGAGCTGTTGGAGCGAGTCCAGAGGAGGACACATAAATGCTGTGAGGGCTGGAGCAGCTCTGGTCTGGAGACAGACTGAGAGAGCTGGGCTTGTTCAATCTGGAGAAGACAAGGCTCCGGAGAGACCTTGTGGCCTTTGACTATATAAAATTAGGTTATATGAAATATGGAGAGAGACTTTTAGCAAGGCCTGTAGTGGCAGGACAAGGGGCAATGGTTTAAACTAAAAGTGGGTAGATTTAGATTTGACATATGGAAGAAATTTTTAATAACGAGTTTGGTGAGGCAGTAACACAGGTTGCTCAGAGAAGCTGTGGCTGCCCCATCCCTGGCAGTGGTCAAGGCCAGGCTGGACAGGGCTTTGAGCAACCTGGTCTAGTGGAAGGTGTCCTCCCTGTTGCAGGGGGTTGGAACTGGATGAGCTTTAAGGTCCCTTCCAACACAAACCAACCTGTGATTCTGTGATTATATAAATCAGGAAAATCTAAATGTTCACCCAGTCACAAGACATAAGCTCCACAACAAATTACCATGCTTCCTCCATAACTAGTTACCATGCTTGCTGCAAGTCCTGAAAAGCAGCCAAAGCCAAACATGTAGTAGATATCCATGCCTTGCAGGAGACCACGCCACTTGCTTTAGTTGCTGGCAGTGTGATTGGTTTAACCAATGCATCTGGTGAGATGTCTGCTTGAGCTGAAGATGGAGCATGCATTACTTTAAGTAATGCAGTAAGAAGTGCCAGCTATGTAACTTGTGTAATTTGTTGTATTCTGCTAACAGGAGTAATTCAGCAGCTGAGGAAGAGGAGCCAGCACAAAATCATATCAATATGTTACTGGAGCACAATATAAGTTCCCTGTGCCTCACAAAAATTGACTATTTCTTGTTCATTCTTACTCCATCAAACATCTATTACACATGTTCACCATTTTTTCCTCACTTTGTGCTGCATGAAGATAATAAAGTGTTATATGGTTCCATCGTATGAAGATTTCTGACGATTTTAGCAGCATTAAAACAAGCAAACAAACAAAAAGTCAAACTGTTTGGGAACTGTGTTGGTTGTTATAAAGGAAAAAAGGTAATTTGCCTCAGATGAGGAAAGGGTTTGCTTTTTGAATGCTGCAGGAAGCAACAAAAACTTTTGATATACTGACTTGTTAGAGTGAAACGTCTATATTTAAGAATGTTTTCAATAGATACTTATAAGGTCATTCTGACACTAACAATGGCATAACTATGAAAATGATACAACAGTAAGCTAGCTTATTTTTAAGCAACAGTAAGCTAGCTTATTTTTAAGCAGTGGAATAAAAGATACGTAAATGTGTAAGAGTGATCAGTAAGACTGTGCACACATGAAAAATACTTTTTTTAGATACTTTAGAGGAATGGCTGCTGTGCAGCTTCCTCCAGGATGAAACCTTTCATGTGTGTTATTTGTCTCATTCGGCCAGAATGAAGGGCATTGTGAGAACAACAGACAGAAAAATGCTTGAGAGATTTCCCTTTGTAACAATGCAGCTTCAGTTTTAGTAATGGAGTGCTAACATCTCATTTTTATTTCTGCTTTAAACTCTGACTCTCTCTAACAATAGGCTGACTTTCTGAGCACTGCGGGTGCTCAGAAATGAGGATAGGAAAGTTTCATCCTGTATAACCACTGCCTAAGCTGACAGTCAACAATATCTACAGTACCTCCTGTGCTATATGCAGCTGAGATAATTTGGTCAGGGATTTATAACTGACATTGTGAATATACTATTTCTTTGTGAGGAAATGAACCCATATTTAAACATCAAAAGTAAACTATTGTTGCAGAATAGTTCAGGAATTGAAAGAGGCCTTCAGAAGTCATCTAGTCACTGCTGCTAAAGCAGGATGCAAGTACTTTGTCAAGAGCTGTTAAGAGTGGATACAGCAGGTCTGCCAGCTCCTGGCCAGCAGACAATAAATGTTCCATGTTAAGTTAGCTGGGGAAATCTTTGCAGAGATTGAACAGGCTTTTTTTGTCAAACATGAGCTGGCTTTGTACCCTCTTAGTTTTGTTTTTGCAGTCTTTGTAAATAAGGGGTCATGGTGATTCTAAATCTTATAAACTTTCATTAAAGCAGCAAGATCTGTGGTATAATCAGAGACAGTGATAACAACTTATTTCCATTCCTTTTGCTAAAGTGAGGGAAGAACAGACTTGCACAGCTCTAGCTGAGCAGCAAAACCCCAGAGGTCCCTGGCTTTGCAAAGGCAGACATCCAGGCCATTTTATTGTCTCATTCCAGAAGGGTGGTTGGACATGCTCCCAGCATTTACTGCAGGCTGCTAATTGCCTGGAGGAGAAATTCTGTGGGTAAATTTTACATACAATGACAATTGATCAAGCCTGGCAATGATATTGTTGACACATTCTGACATCTAAATTACATACTTCATGCTCAGTCTTTTACCAGCATTTCTCCCTTTACTTTTAAAAAGTGCATTTGCTAATAGCTGACTACTGACACACTCCGCTAGCTGCTATTGCTTGTGAGGCATATCTCCTTGCTCTCTGACATGATGAAAAATAGTGAAAACTCAAGGGTGATGCAGAACACATTCTATCAGTTGTGTTGTGCGCTTTCCATGTGAAAAGTGCTGCTACAAGCTTTAACCAGGCTCCTTGCTAAGAACAACCCATTTCTTCATGTAAGATGGAAGACTAGCACTGATGAAATGTATATAATCGAAGACAAAGAACAAAACTCAGTAGTTCAGTGAGCTGCACATGGCATGACAGTGTCTTTAGAAAGTTGCAGGAGGAAATTTTATCAGTTAATACAGCTCTACAGGGAGCCGAGGATAAGATTAGATACTCTAAAAGTACAACACTAACCTTTAAACCAGATGCTAAGATTGTTTCCTATTATTTTATTAAAGTAAACCTAACTATGGTTGCAGTCTTGAGAGAGATGAGACAGAATTTAGCCATAAATATTTTCTCACAGACATTAATCTTAGCTCCCTTAGGTCTTCTACTGCAGTCAGGTTTGCTGTAGCAAAATGGCAAAACACAATCTTCTGTTGCCTATGTAAGAGCAGCATTAACATATTCACTGGTTCCTGAATTGATTTCCCTTCTTGGAGTTAAAACAATTCATTTTGTTAATTTCAGTGAGTAATGAAGCATGATCTTACAGAGGGATCAGTGTGATTCTTGGTGAATTTTATAAAGATATGTTTTTACTAAACATTACTTGAATCCATAAATAGATTTTCTGCATGGAATCTCTCGAATCATACCTTCAGCATATCTGCTTCCACAGTTTAAAAAAAAAATCTTATCAATATATTCTGTTTTAACTTAGTCTTATCCACACTGCTCTTTGAGTAGTGAACTATACTGCTTTAGCTCTTCAGCATGGCATATTGGTTGGATTAGCAAACCCAGCTCTTGGCACTATCCAGCGATTCCTTCCCACCCAAGCCTGGACCAGATATATGCAGGCTGCAGTTTGTGAAACAGAGTTGCAGCCTCTAAGAGCTTTGAAATAATTCCAATTACTCCATTTCCATGCTTGCCTGAGATTGCTCCTCACCTTGTATCCCTGTTCCTCAAGCATATTTTAACTGCACCTAAGGCTAAAAATGATATAGGGAATGGTGTCATTTAACACTAATGTATTTTTTCTAAATAATAAGTGATAATGTGATAAGATCTTATGAAAAAGAAATGTTTATGTATTATGTGACTCTATTGATGCACTAACCACATATCCCATTAGATAAGTGCTTTACTTTACATGTATAAATACTGCCAGAAGATACGGCATCAGACGTTATCATTACAGTAGCAGGAACAAAAATTGCCTCAATAGCCTTGCCTCCTGAGAAAACAATTGTAACTGGAAATTAGTTAATCCTCTATCTGTGTACAAGAAGAGTGTTGGCATGTTTCTGACACTTGCATATTCTTGACACTCCAAAAAATTGAAGAACTGGAAACCCGTAATTTTAATTTCTGCTCAGGATAATAGTAGAATTCTACTTGAATGTTTTTAGAAGGATCCTTCCTGGTCCTGTTGGCATTGTGTCTGCAAACGAAACTGGCTGGGTCTACGTGTGTTGTTAAAGTGCATTAGATCTTGGTCTCTAGGATTGTGATAATAGGTCTGGTCTGGAATTCTGCTGTCATATTTTCAGGTGAAAGACAGTGTAAAATGAAAGAGGAATATGCATCATCAGGACTATGCAGAGAAATAGCAGCAGAACTCCTCACTGCTTGTTTCATGAGAGATTGGGCTGCATACCGACGTGGTACCAGGCATGATATCTCCTAGATTGCCTAGAAAAGTTGGGCCAGATGATACTTAGGATCCCTTCCAACCTGAAATTCTATGATTCTATGATTCTCCACTAGCTATATCACTGTACCAACACTGAAGGCTGTATGTTAAAGAAATGGTGGTACTTGTATTTATGCCCTTGCAAATCATGGCATCTCAAATCTGTGCTGCTTGTATAGCTATACAGGCTACAGAGAATCTCACCTATAGGGCAATTAAAGATTATTTTAAGACACAGTAGTTTTTAACATCATACCTCTTCTTCTCATTAGAGGTTAGGACATCCAAAGGTGTCTTATAAACTGCAGCTAAAGTGATATGTACTCCTGCCATCCTCAACTAAATTAAATAGGGGGACAGAAAAGAAACAATGCTTTTCTCACAGGTTTGCATCGTTAGTTAAATTCCTCACAAAAGCTTTGCAATAAACTCCTCACCACTTCTTCAGACTCCCTGTCTCCTTCATGGGAGTGGGCTGCCACATTTCTGAAACTCAGGTGGCTCTATAGGCTCGATTTCAGTACTTCATCTTCAGGTAAGCACTTGGTGGTGGACTTTTTGTTCTGTTGGTTGGGATTTTGTCAGGCAACAGGGAAAGATTTTTAACTCTGGAGGAGGCTGTAGACTAGCAAATAACATAGGCATTAATGGGGGCATAAACCAAATGAATAATTCAGTGATAGAAACGTAAATCTCAACCATTGGAAGCTAAGACAAAGAAAAGGACAAAAAATAGTGGAAACAGCTTAAGTTTTCTCTGTCTGTGGAGATGTCTGGTAAAGTGCTAATTATTTTTAGAAACAGAAAAAAAAAAAAGGGCAAAATGTGTTGTTGGGGCTTTTTTTTTGCTCTTCTCACTCATTAATATATTTCCAGCTAAGCCTAAATGTGGATAGTGTTGTTTCAGATGAGAATGTCTGAAAACTCTGAGTGACAAAAACCCCATGGACTTGCAATGGAAAGAGGTGTGGGATCTTAGCTGCTTGCTTTGTGACCAATATCAGCTCTTCCACTGATGTTATATGGAAGATCCCTGAGTAGTGATTTTCAAACACAAGTTCCTTTAACTTTCTGCCATCCACGGAGTTGAGCTAAATGTTATTCCCACAGAATGGGTATAAGTTAATCCACAAAAAGACTAAAAGCCACAGAAACATTACCCAAATTCCTGTACGTCTGAGTGTGGTAAACTTGACTACATTATTAAGTGCTTGTAAAAAAACAATTTCCTAGCTACCTCTTTTTTTTTTTCCACTTCCAGGTCTGTCTGAGTTGCCAGGTACATATATATAATTTTGTTTGTACAGAGCAAGTGCTGTTAAGGAAAAACATTAACCTATTTCAGACAATGAAAAGAAACAAGTCTTAATTTACACAGAAATACTCATAGGAAGTTAGGAACTGATCAGCCTTGTAGTTATGACTGTCGTTATTTTGATGCCCAGGCACCATTTCCTTACATGGGTTTTGAAGTTGTGTTTTAGTACATTGCCACTATGACAGCCTGTGCATTGTAGCTTTAAATTACCTTGTAGACTGAAGTCTACTGAATGAAAATAGAAAATCAACGAAAGAAATGTTTGGGTTATTTCTTTTTTTGTTGCCAGGTGCTTGCAAACTAATGTGTTTCCCTGCAGGCTAGAAATAAAAAGCATCTTATTAAATCACATCATAAATGACCCATGTAGCACAGTTTATTTTACATTACTTAGGTAAAAAGGCACTGAGCCAAATAAATCAAAGTGAACAAGGCAATAAGTGTTCCTCCTTTTATATCACTTAAAATATGGGAATAATGAAGGAAACATGATTAAATTGAGAATAATTCATTAGTAATAGGTTTTTCTTTTTCCTTTTTTTTTTTTTAGAGGAATCAGGTTCACTGTGAATATAAAAGCTCCTTTGCCTCTATTTTCATGCAGACATTTTGTATATTTGAAAAGGATAATACTGTACCTATAAAATAAGATCAAACATAAAATGTGGGTGGCTTTTTTCAGAGTACAGATTTTATGAGCTGGATTTGTTTTGCAATTTTTTTCATGACTCCTTGCTGTGAGAAATCATATGTTCAGAAAGAGGTCAAAACATCTCTTCAGTGCTTGTGTTAAAAATTCTATGATCATCTGGAGACTAAAGACGACCACAGTTTCTTTCATGTGCCAGCTAATTTTATTGAAATAAATGGAGTTACTTAATGGAGGTTACGTGGTGAATCTATTTCTTAACTGAGCTGTGTACTATACCTCTTAGTCTTCAGTAGGATTAAGATTTCACAGAGTAGCAAATTAGATTTAATCATTACAGCCAAAGTAAATGAAATAGCAATATGGCCCAGAGTAGAAAAATGGCCTTAATTATGATTAAAAATATAAACAAAAGATAAATGCATCTTTATGATCAAGATTAATCATGCACTTGCCAAGTCTGAAAAATGATTAAGGTTTTAAAGGTGCATCTTAAAGGACTGGCTGGTTAAGACAATATTCCAACCTGCTTACATATTTATCAGCTCAGACCAAGGGTCCTCTTAATGCAGCATCCTTTATCTGTGGTTAGCCAGCAGCAGACAGAGAACATAAGAAACAGGAAATTATAGAATTATATAGAGGTATTAAATACATAATTATATACATGTCCTTTCCCAGGATACTTTCCATGTCTTTTCTGTCATATGGTCAAGAATTCAGGTTGCATTTGCGCCACCACATTTATTTCATACTAATGGACCTGTCCTCTTTGAATTTGTCTAATCTTTTTCTAGCTCTTCCACACATTTAATTCCTTTGTAGCAATGTGTTCTGCAATGGAATTATGCAATCTGAAAAAAAAAAAAAATTCTGTTTGTTTAGGGTACTCTGTTCTGGTTTTGGCTAGGATAGATTTAATTTTCTTGGTGGGTTAAACCATGACATGCCCTTAATCCTTAATCCAGAAATAAAAAATGTTGGCTATTTACTTCTTGCTCAACAGGCAGTTGCTGGCAGTGCTGATCTGAGTGTTTAAGTTTTGGGAGAAGCAGAGCCTGAAATCCTGAGAGTGAAAGTTCTCCTCATAGGCCTTGATGAAAGAGGCAAATGCCATAGCCCCGGGGACAGAGACCTTTTGTTCTTTTGGGCCTTTCAGCCTTGCCAGAATCCTCAGCCATCCCTGCTGCAGGCTGTCCTTCACTGGCCCATGCCTGCACCTCTTTCCCTTCAGGCTGTTGACACCCATCTTGCTTTCCCACCTAGCTCTCACCTGGCATTTCTGTACCTTCAGTC
>JANHGB010001114.1:0-27923 GCA_026283785.1 Coracopsis vasa | reverse complement strand
CTCAATACGATGTTTGAGAGAGGTTTTCAAGTCATGTGACGAATGGCAGAAAAGATCTTGCAAGTTCTGTTACTTCTGTTAAAATTAGTAACAGATACCGTCAGTGTTCCTCAAAAATCAGCCTATTACTCATGGGCGTTTGTCATTGTACACTTTAAAGAGAAAATTGATGGATTTAGGCACTTGACCTCCTTGAAACTGGGTTGATTGCCCAACTTACAGAGTCATAGAATGGTTTGGGTTGGAAAGGACCTTAAGATCATAGAGTTGTAACCCTCCTGCCATGGGCAGGGTCACCTCACACTAGACCCTGTCACCCAAGCCTCTGTCCAACATGGCCTTGAGCACTGACAAGGATGGAGTATTTACTACTTCTCTGGGCAGCCTGTGCCAGTGCCTCACTACCCTCACAGTAAAGAACTTCTTCCTTGTATCTAACCTGAACTTCCCCTGTTTAAGTTTAAACCTATTACCCCTTGTCCTATCACTACAGTATCCAATGAAGAGTCCCTCTCCAGTGGTTCCATTGAAATTCCAGCCTGAGAAGCCAAACTTCAACCAGCAGAAGTGAGAACTTAGCGAAATTTAGCTCACCCTTCGTCTGTATTTTCTTTACCAGCTTACAAGAGGTAACCGCAGGACTTGTGGTGCTTTGTATGCCTCACTGGACTAGCAGGGATGCTGTATAATCACAGTTAGGAGAATGCTTGCTGGCTAAAGAAACTGGCACAGAACCCTACTGTTGGGTTGTTTTTCTTTTTTTTTCTTTCTGGTTGCAAAAAATTATTGTAGCTGCCAGTCTGAATTTTCTAAAGATTTATAGTTGAATCGACCTTTTTTTTTTTTTTCTCCTTTCACCATTTAATGTAATGAAACTACTGCAATATGCTTGTCTACTTCATATTTGCCAATGCAAATCATATTTAGAAATCAAATAAACAGAAAGGTTCTTTCAACTTTAAGCCCTGTTGAGAGGTAGATATATTCATTCCAGTTCAGAGCCATGATAATGTGGCTCTGTTGTTTTCGTGCTGGAGCTGGCTCATCTTCTGGCACATCTCAGCATGGGCTGAATGCACATATCACTGTCTGCACCCATCCAGCTGGGCAAATCCCAAGTTAGTCCTATTTAGCACATTCATGATACCTCTGTGAGATAACAAACAGGTTTCTATTTTTGGATTAGGAGAATGTACTTACGCTGATTCTTAAATGTCAAGCCAAGCATAAAAGTGACTTAAAGTTTGAAAGTGACTTGCAGAGCATAAGAAACTGCAGTGCATAAACTTTTTTTTATTACTTCACATAGAGTAAGACCATCCTTTTTTCATGTGGAACTTGCTATTTTGTGAGAGCAAATAACAGGAAAGACAAGTATTTCTGAGCAAATGTACACTGATGCGCTTTGCCCCTTTGGAAATATATTCAGGAGACTTTTTTTAACATTAATTTTGTTTATTTTTATCACCCGGTACTTTCAGTTTTTATGCCCTACTGAAATGTCCCATTTTGAATGTGTTTTCAAGGGTAACTGGTGAGAAAAGAACTGGGCTTCATAGCAGACTGCTCTTGTCAGACTTTCTGGTTGTTCATTGTTAGTGTTTTCCTCTAGATCCAGGAGTTTCAGAAGTATATCTTGCTGATGAATATTCTTTTCCTGACAGAATACTTCACTGTACTGAACTTAAAGCACTAAGTGTTAATATTCACCAGTCATCTGTAGAAACTTTGAGGATGCTTCTTTTGTAGTGTAACATTCCCATTGTTAATCCTGTTTAATGTGTGTACTTATCTACAAAAGTCCATAATCCTGTGCAATTCAAAGAATGAGGTTCATTCAAATCAATGAAATTGCGTGTGACCACCTCTTTCCTGTGATTCAATATATGAATTCCTTCATGAAGACAAATAAAAAATGAAATCAATGCTGTAAGGAGATTGTTACTTCATGTTCTGAGGTGATCCCTAAACAGCAGGTGATACTAGATATGTCTTCACAACAGCCTCTTTAAGGAATGAAGCACAGGCAGCTTCCACTGAGGGATTTTTCCCTCATGTGACTGTTTTTGCTACACCCTTGACATGACCATTATATTCTGCAGCATTTCACACTGTCATGAAAAGTCATTCAAGCAGAAAATTTACCGTTACAGACACAATGCAATGCCCTTGTTTTTTTCTTAGAAAAAAAAGTATAAATAATTCTAGGTCTACATGCGGAGTTTTTGTCTAGAGGCCATTTTTATACTCAACTTGTAATAAAAGCCTCAAAATAGCTCAGAATAGATGATGTCAGCTTGCTTTTACTCTCTTTCTGCTGGAGGATCTGTTGGCAGTCAGTCATACCAACTTAACATTTCTTTTGGAGAGTGTTACTGAATTCAGGCTTTCTTTAGGCAGCGATAGGGGAATTGCCTCCTTTCACTGTCAGCTGGGATATGTAAACTATTTTGTTTTCCTTTTCTCCTTTCCTTTTTCTTTTCCCTTCTTTTGTTCATCTTGGATAAAATAGCACAAGATGTTTTAGCATGACTTAATGGCTCAAAATAGGAAGATGGGAAGTTTTATTGTTTTTCTTGGTTTACATTTCTGTCTTGTTCTCCAGACAACTTCAAACAAACAAACATGACAATATGGTCTCCTCTGCTGACCCAAAAGATGCAGAGTAAAAAGTAGAGAAGCTGTGAGTCATCTTTGAAATGGGACTTTTCTTCTGAAGTTTTTGGGAATAATCTGAAAAATTAATTGCTAAATCAATTTTATCATGAAACCCTATATGATCTGCTAAACTAATGATATAATAGTCATAATTAAATGGAAATGATAGATTCAATAATATTCATGTAATGGTGGAAGGAACCTGAAGAGGTTGCTGGGTGGTCTCTTCAGTACTGATATTTCTGTAACAAGATGCCACTGGTTCCCCTTTTCCTGAGGCATATGGACCTCTTTGAGGAAAAGAACTTGAAAATTTGCTGATCTGTGATTTTAAACTTCTTAAGAAATTTGTTGGAGCTTACAAATCACTGGAACCAGTACCTAAATTATACCTATTCAGAGTTCTTCATGGGAGGAGCAGCAGGATGATTTTGGGGCAAATATTGCCCACCTTGTTTAGTAAAAAGTCTTTAAAATTCATTGAAAGTTTCTGTGGAGCAGCATGGAGTTATGAGAATTTGACCTCATTTCATGTGTTGTCTTAAAACAATCCATCATGAATAAAACAGTTCATGTAACTAGACCTCTTCACTGTCTGAATGCTTGACCCTCAGAATTTTAATTTATCTTGAGAGAAGGAGTATCATTTTGGGTAGATGACAATACCTCTACTTTTTGTCTGTCTTGAAGGTGCACATCTAATCTCAGCTGATTGCCCTGTTCCTTTTATAATCAATGGAGACAACTGGGCATTTCCAAGGGGCAAATGATACCACCTAATCTGAACACCTGGAGGTGTGTGTCTCTGTAGGGAACCTGATCCTTTAGGCTGGCAGACAGGATTTCCAGCTAGGCAAGTGGCACTGGGCATTACTGCGATAATGGCAGTGATATTATTGATAAGATGTGCCATGTCTTTTATCCACAAGAAATGGTGCCTCATCTGCAGTCAGAATGAAACAATTTTGATGAATGTAAATAATACTTGTTTAGTAATTCTTGCCTGGCTGATGCTGAATTTTTCACTTCTCTGGGTGATCCTGGGTGTCACTAAGTCCTTTTCTTTGAATTACTACTTACTGCAGAAACTGAAGCAGATACATTTATTTTTCTGCCACAGAAAAGGAGGCAGCTGAGAGCTGGTGTGTTAGTGAGTCCTCCTCACCTCTGCCTGATGTGAAGGACTGTCTGTTGCAGCTGTAGCTCTTCTTCCTTTCTTCATCTTGAGCTGGGAGCTTAGTGTGTGATTGCTGATGCTATGTAGACATTACCAAAGTGTGTTAAGGCACAATGGTAGCTCCTGAAACAAAACAGAAAGTGTTCTAATTTTAGGCTAGTCAGCTTACTGCTCTTGGTCAATTGCTGTACTTCATAAAGGATCCAGATGCAATATTCCCTAAAGGCAGCAGAATCTGGCTGTGCCAACACTAGCTCATATGTTCACACTGCTACATTTAGCATTACAGTGTATTTCAGAGAGCACATGCTTAAAAAACATCCAGTGCATAATTTGCAAGTGTTTATTTTGCAGAAGCTTAATATGTTGTGTATTACACACTAATACATAATAAAGCAAGTGTGATTGCTCACAGATTGCCTTGTTGGTAGAAGGCTTCTATGAAGTCTTACCTTTTCAAAATCAAGGTGTCATTTTTAAAGAAGGGTTAACAGTGTTAAACTGTTTTTGAGATGTGTATATTATATGTTTTATTAAAAGAAAGGCTCAGTGTGATGGGCGAATGATCTGTATGTGTGTGAATTATGTCCAGATTTACTGGATGGAAAGTTACACACTGTCTCTGAGTTACTAGCCTTCGGTACTGATTTAATAACTATTTCTGCCAATAAGATTCTTTCTTACTCCTCCTATCCAAAAGTAAAGTAACATTTCCCTGCCTTAAAGACACAGAAATCAGTGGAAAATGTCCTAAATCTTATCTGTTCCTGGAGGACAAACTAAATTCACTATTTTTAGCATATGGGTGTTGGAGAATGAATTCTCCATGCATGCTAGACACCATAGAAGGCCAAAGAAATGAGTCATCTGCTGCGTCTGGTCTTGATCTACACATCACTGTTTCAGCTGCTACATTCATACTGGCTCTCCTATTTTCAGCCTGTCTATTTAAGAAAGGATACATCCCATCTTTTCCTGAACCCGTATGATTCCCAGTCTGAAAAGCAGATTGGGAATCGTCGTGTCAGATTCAATTCTATCCATGTCTTTTGATTTACTAGTAATTTTCTGCTTTCTGAGGACCTGGCTGACAGAAATGTGACCTTTGGTAAACAAAGAGTGATTTTTTTTTAGTTCAGCTGTTTCAACACCCTCATACGAATGAGAACCTCCTATCTAGCCTTGTGGATTTGAATACAAGAAACTTTTTCATGAAGTCTCTAACCTCTTTCTCTTTCACTGTTAGTTGTCCTTCTTCTTCCCAAAATGTGCTGATTCATCTGGAGGTGGAGGTAGAAGCTCAACTTTTCTTAGAAGATCAAAGCAAAAAAGTCATCAACTCGCTCAGCCTTTCCTTTCATTTGTCACCAGTTATCAACTTACTCAGCCTTTCATTTGTCACCAGATTGTCTCCTCCAGCAGCAGACCTTCACGTTCCCCAACTTCCTTTTGTAACTGACATACCTGTAGAGTCCCTTATTGTTACTCAGAGTCCGATGATAGTTTTAGCTCCAGCTGGGCTTCGGCCTCCTTGATTTTTTTCCTTAAGTATCCAAACATGGCTTTTATACTCCAGATTATTGTCAGCCCCTGTTTCCCGCCGTTTGGTTTTTTGTCTTTTTGAGAGGCTCCTTGCTTAGCCAAGTAGGCTTTCTTCCAAATTTCCCAGTGCTCCTCTGCGTTCAGGTGGTTTCTGACTGAGCTTTTGATAAGTTTTGTTTATTTTTTTTTTTCCTGTTACAGTCGCCCATTCCTCATCCTAAATTTAAATTTCATTATCTAGAATGTTCATTTCGTTTTACTGGCCATATTCACAATAATTCCTTTTTTTTTGAAATCAAAGTGAATACTGTTATTCTTCCCAGTGAAATAATTAGAAATGTACACAAGAGCAAAGAAGCCATTAGGTTAAGTTAATTTATTGTTTAGATGTTCAGAGCAACAGCAAATGTTGAAATTCACACTTTTGACATTGGTGAAGAACCACTCAGACTCCATTTCAGTTCTTTGAAATGAAAGCACTTGTGATAGTGTTTAATTTCCCCCCCCATTCTCTCTCTGACAGTCACAGGCAATGAAGTCTCTGGGTTGTTTGGTTTTTTTGGGTTTTTTTTGTTTTTTTTTTTACAGGATAATATAAGACCATTAACATTGTTTTTCTTAGTCTGTGGCTCCAGCTGCTGCAATTTATCTTCAAGATTCATGAGTACAAAAATTCACCCAATTTAATTTAAAATGATGGAATATATTGCCATTCATTTACCAACGAGAAACAACTGCAATAAGCACAGAGGAAAAATAACTGGGAAAAATGGATGGTGTAATCATGCGTATGACATTGCCAGCCTGATCTCCTCAGGCTGGCTGTGTGCTTTTCTGCTATATCAGTCAATCAAATAATACTGTATTAGAAAAGCTTCTTGGGATATTAAGCAATACATTTTTAATGATTTTTTTTTATGGCTTTTACACATGCAGATTGGGCCAGTGCAGCTGTACTGAGTTTCATCAGTTTTTACAAGTGTGCATTCTTACGACACTCAGAGCATGAAGGTCGAATAGCTTATCGCTGCCAGCATCAAATTGCATACTCCCCTGGAATCCTCTTTCCTCTTTGTCTACACCATATAATATTGACTGGCACTTTTGTTTTGTAGTCAGTGCATACCCCAGACTTTCAGACCAGATTCTGATGTCCATCAAAATAAAAGAAGTTATAGGGCTATTCTGGATTTACACTGGACTTCTCAAATAGAATTGTTATCCTTTAATTTCAAACAATGGAGAATACTACAAGCTGCTTTTTTGTTGTGTGACTGCTGAAAGGTTTTATGTTACATTTTGCACTTGGAAGTCAAGTTAGTAGGTACTATGCTTTCTTGTAACACAGGAGTTCTCAGTCTAGACCGCAGATATGCCAACCTATTTAAAAGGGATTGTATCAATGTGAGTGACAGATGTGGTATCTGAACTCCATGTTCTGTGCCTGGTTCTGTGAAATGTATCTCTGTCCATTTTCTTGGCTCCTTACCTTGTTTAAAAAAATGGAAATAAAGCCCATTAATTCTAGAGCAAAGATGTCCTGGTTCCCACTTTCATCCTTTACACAGGCAACTGCAGTCCACTTGGTCAGGAAGCAGATCCAGATGAGGACCAAACTGTGAAAGCCTTTTCTGTCATAAATGGCTGGGGAGTTGATCTGGCTCCCTGAGAACCAGGTAAAGTTTCCTGAGCAGACCTACTGCATTGCTCTTGAAGCTGTTGGGCTGGTGCATGCTCTAGAAACAGGCTGACTTTATCTGTTCTAAAACTGTACATATTTTACAGAATCTCTTGTGGGAGGTTTTTCTGCCCTGTCTTTAGGTAGTCAGTATTATTGGGACAAGACACAAAGATGGCTATTGCCTAGGATCTTTTTCATCATGAGTTTGCTTAGTAGCCATTGTGATGCTGGTTGCTCTGTAAAAGAAGCAGGGAATCAGTTTGATCTTTCTTGCATCATGGTGAGCCATCCCATAAAAGTTATTCTCTTCACTGAAATTGGTGATCCTGTCACATGTAGATTTTGACAATAACTTTTCTAATAACAGCTTCTCATAAAAGGCAATCAGCAAATTTCCGATCAGCTCTGTGAAGCACAGTTAGTTAATAATATGCACAAACTGTGTGGGTCCAAGGCAGGGCTGTGTGTTTCATACTGTAAGATTTGCTGGTGCTTTCTGGAAAGTTCAGTTTGGATCAAATCTTGGTGCAATTGCACTTGGCAGCACGAGGCAGGTGTTGGGGCTGCGAGGGTTTTTTTAACCCTGCTGCAATTTTGTGGGTTTTTTTTCCCTAAAGCCTAAGACTTCTTCAAGTTCATACATAGAATAGTCTTGGTAATTGGCAGTTACCTATTTTTGCCTGGCATCATTCTTGAAAAAGGTGGAAGAGTTCTCCCTAAAATTTTCTTTAAAACTCCCCAGAAGGAAAGGACCAAGCCTGAGAGGTGATAACCTGGGAAGTGATAATGCAAAAATTCAGCAAAATTCTAGGCCACAGAAAACCATTGTATGCTTTTGTCTCTGCACCCTCAACAGTCATTCTGTAGAAATGCACTCTCCAAGCAGTCACATAGGAAATAGCATCCTCCAAATACGCCAGAGTGCCAGCTGGTTCATGCTGTCCATATTAGTATTTCATAATAAGGTGCACAGAGATTTGGGGGGTATTGAAGCATGGATATAAATTTCCATCTTGTACTTGTACTCTAGGTGAACGAAGACTCTGCTCCACGTTTAATGTGCAATATATACTCTGCTTACATGATTAATCACTGCCTGCTAACTGAATAAACTCAGGCATCCTTTCACCACTTAAAATACCTATGTTGTACAGCAATGTGTGCCTCAAATTTGTGCTTTTTTAATTTAAATTATTAACATTTAATTATGTTGCACCCATATCTTTAGAAAACACAGTTTTATAAAACCTGAATTTATTTTTATACTGCTTTTCTGGAATCTGTAGCTAAGGCCAGAATTTATATGATTTCTAAACTGTGTCCTTGGTAGTCGATAAAAGAAAGACATGAAGATAGATATTTTCCTGGAAAACACGAAGTGAGAATTTACAGTATGAGTATACAGCTGCGGTGATAAGTGATGATAGATGCAACTAAAGTATGTTTATTGCAAATGAATTAATTTTGAAAAGTCTTTTCTTACTGTTAAAAAAAAGCATATAACCAATTATAGTGGGATCAGTTGAACAATAGGATCAGTCATCCTTGATATCATAGTGAAATAATGCTAAATGAAATACTGGACATGTCTTTAGAAAATTCTATTTTGATTTTAGAAAGCAATGAGAGAAATCTAACAGAGAAAAGGATGATTATTTATCTTAGACTCTTATCCCTAGTATGGAAGGGCTAAATTTCTGCCTATGTATCAATATGTTGAACAATATCTCTTTGCTCAAGGACCATTTTAGATTCCTTAAATCTTCATCATGAGATGTTTTTCCCTCCAACTGAAGCTAAAACCTTGCCTGCTTCAATGAATTGCTGCTAGAAAAAGTGGCAAAATACAGAGACAGGAAACACTGGCAGGGCAGACTGTCCCATGTAGCTTGTGATCTTGCTGTATGTGATCAGAAGCTGTTAATTCCTTTGGCACAGGTAGGAAAGAAATAGTAGATGTTGTGGAATCAACAGGAAAAAGGGGTTCCCACCACCCTCTTCCAAAATTTTAATCAAATAAATTCATAATTACAGTTTTTATGTTCCTTGCCCATTGTGTGCTTGTCAAAATTAGTATATAGATCTAATGGAAACCATATTTTCTTAAATAATTTTCTAGGAGCAAAAGAAGAAAAATAATGTTTCTTGGATCCTTATTTCCTAATTCTCCTTTTCCTCAGTGTATTCATGTGCTTGAGTTCAATTTGTATTAGAACAGGGCTGAATCCCCTAATGGCCTCTGCTATTTTTTTCCTTGAGATATAAAAAGAAGCACTTACAGTGTTGTAAAGGTCAGACTGAGGATCCTGAATTCTCTTTTCACTTGCTTTGGTTCTCCTCTAGTATTGTTCCTTTGTCTTCTGTGTGTTTACTTTTGAGAAAAAGTTTTGTATGAGGAGATTGAAACCATAAGAAGCGAGTCAGCATGCTTTGGAACTCAGGTCTTTTCTTCAAATAGCTTCTATCCCCAGGCATTTATATTTTTTATTCTCTGTGCTGTGAATTTCAGGGTTTTAGTAATGTAGTCAAAATACAAACACCACAAAGTATATTATTTTTTAATGATGGTTAAATGTTCCTTTAAACAGGCCACTGATAATTGTATGGCTTATGAGGATATTTAACAAGTATGTCTAAAGTTAGGCATGTCAGTAATCCTGTTGTTCTGATTTTTCAGCTGTAGTAAAAAACATATTGTAGTGCAGCAGACTATATAATTATCTGTAATATCAGAATTAACTCAGATCCTGAATACAGTATATTTACCCAAGTGCAACACCCTCCCTTGGCTAATTTGCTTAGCTGAGAAATCAATTTGAGCTTTTCAAAGTTCGGCCCTTGGTTATCTTTATTCTTTAGCAACACATCTGAGAAGCATCTCCTGTGTTTCTATTAACACAGTGAAAAACACCCTAATCTTTGTACGACAAAAAGGACTTCGCTTATGTCTCCTTTTCTCTACCCAAGGCACAGCCATTTTCTATAATGATACTTAACATTTCCCTCTGCATTCTTTGACAGTATCTAGTGATTCAGTCTGGACACCAGAATCTAGGTATTTAAAAGATCAAATAATTAGCTCTCTGCTAGTAAGAGGCAGAAGTATCTCTCTCCACCTCAAAAGCAAAACAAAGCCCAGACTTTAAGGAAGAGAGATCAAATCATCGTTTTAGAAGTTAGTGTTATAGTTACAAATAGACCTCAGACTTTAATGGGGTACAGATCTCCTGCAGTAATCTAGTGTGCACCCTCACTGAGCAGCAAGGTAGTTTAGGACAAAGCTCTCCCTGGAGAGTGAGAAATACACGTCCTTCACTTGGACCAACCTTCATCTTGGTAACTGCATTCAGTAGTTTGAAAGATTTGTCCTGATAGAGGGCATGGAAAAAATAATTCTGGTAACATCAGTGTTTGTAAAGTTAGTAAGTTATATCTGAACTATATTTCTAAATGCATTCTATTTTGTAAAGGTTTTATAGGTAAAGCCATGAAAATGCCAGGAGTGCTGAGTGTATGTTGGCTAATTTAGTTGCTATACACAGGTGTGTGAAAACGGGCATTTTGAGTGTTTCCTTTTTTTATTTAACATTTATTAAGCCTGTTTCTCATTTTCAAGGCTGATGGCATTAAATGAGTACCACACCATTTTACATTTGGATAGGAAGATTGTTATTAATCATGTTTGGTCTGCAACGTTGTGTTGTACAAGACTTTCTTTTCTTCTAAGAATAAACTTCTCTTTCTGCTTGTAGAGCCACTTTTTATACAAGCTTTCTCTGCAGTCAACTTGTCTAGTTAGCAAGTGCTTTCTGAAATTTCTTTGGATCAGTTGGAAGACTAGAGCTGCAATACACACACCAGAAATGGGGAAGAGAGAGCATCTGGAGTGACCCTAGTTGGAAAAAAGGATTTAGAAAATTAATGAGGAAAAGAACCTAAAAATATAAAAAGAAGTCTGTGTGGCTGAAAGAGTACACAGGATTTTTTTAGGCTGCTGGAGGACTTGGTAAAATAAATTTTCTTGAGCTCAGGAAGGCATTTCTCAGACCCTGGCTATCAATTGTATGAATGCATATTTGGGATGTAATAAATCCATGTTCTTAATTTCAGTTAAGCAGAGCAATAACTGCAGTGGAATTGCCTGTCTTCAGGTGACGTACTAAGCTCTTCTGGCACAATTCCAATATCTGGAAACCATACAATTTTAGTTCAGTATTAAAAAGTGTCAAACTAATTTATTTATCCTTCCGCATCATATTTTATAGAACAGATTCATGCTTCTCCTGCAAGGTTGGGCTATTAGTTCAAATCTGGTTCACAGTGATAAATATCAAACCAGTCTGATGGTTTAAATAAAACTGAATTACCAGTTTATTCTGGCAGTATTCTGGATTAAACAATTGCGGACTTCTAAATAAGCACTTCTAAACAAGCCTCTTCTGTAAGTAGGTTAAAAGATAAATAATCTGCTGTGTTTGCCTATTTTGGTCCTGAGTAAGCTCACCATCAATCTGTATGTAGAAAAATGCACATATATCAAAGGAGATTCACAAGGATAAACCTGGAACAATGTATACTTGAATTGGGCCTTTATTCTTGAGGCAAATAAAGGAATTGGTCCCCTGAAATTATGGCAACATGGATAATATATTTTCTTTTAAAAAACCAGTACTGTACAGTAAATATTTCTTGCTTCCCAGGAATGCTTTCTCCTCACCCCTGGCTTTCCCCCTGTTATAGCTTAAAATAGATGAAAATACTACACAGGTCTTTAGGCAATGATTTTCTGAGTTATTTCCATATCTGCAAAGTATTTCTTTCAATCTTATGGATGTTGGTACCCAGATATGTCACGTTTCCATTACTGCTTCTAGGACTGAAGTCTCAAAATGCAGCTAATAACATCAGTAGCAAGTGTGTCCCTGGGGATGACTGAGTTCCATCAATTAACTGAATATAAGAAGTGGCTTTTCTCTTAGTGCTGATGGCTTGAGTAATTTTTATAAATGTATACTTTCCTGATATTTTAACAGTATATTAAAATAACACCCAAATTAGGGCTGATTATCCTTACATATATGTAACACTCTAAACTAGCCGAGTTCAATAAAATTATCATAGAATCATAGAATACCGGCTTGGAAGGGATCTCAAAGATCATCTGGTCCAACCTTTCTTGGCAAAAGCAAGGTCTAAACAAGATGTCCCAGCATCCTGTCCACCTGAATCTTAAAAGTGTCCAAGACTGGGGAGCCCACCACTTCACTGGGGAGACTGTTCCAATGGCTGATTGTTCTCATTGTGAAAACTTGTTTCCCAGGAATAACTTGTGCTCGCTAGCTCTTGTCTTTTCCACATGACTCCATGTAAAAAAGGAGTCTCCATCTTCTTTGTAGTGACCCCGTAAGTACTGGAACATGGTGACAAGGTCTCCCCTGAGCCATCTTTTCTCAAGGCTAAACAAACCAGTTCTCTCAGCCTTTCCTCGTATGACAGGTTTCTCAGTCCTGGGATCATCTTTGTGGCTCTTCTCTGGACTTTCTCAAGCCTGTGCATGGTTTTTTTTGTATAGCAGGGACCAAAACTGAACACAGCATTCCACGTGTGGGCTGACAAAGCACCGAGTAGAGTAGGATCATGACATCTTTATCTTTGCTGGTGATGTCCTAGTTGATGTTCCCCAGCACCCTGTTGGCTTTCTTTGCCACAGCTGCACACTGTTCACTTATACAGAGCTTGTCCATCAGGATCTCCAGACCCCTTTCCACAGACCTGCTCCCCAGCCAGGTAGATCCTAGCCTGTCCTGCACTCATGGATTGTGTTTTCCCAAGTGTAAGACCCTATCCTTGTCCTTTTTGAATCCATAAGGTTCTTGTTAGCCCACTCTTGCAACCTATACAGGTCTTTCTGCAGGGTGCCTCTCCTCTATATTTTTAACACTGGAATTTTTTTCTAATGTCTTGCCTGAATCTCACCTGCTTTCTTGCACTGCATAGAAGTATCTTGCTAACTCTGAACACAGAAAACAGACTATGCTAAAACAGCAAAGAAGGGAAGCATTAAACTCTAATTTTAAGAAAGGGAAGACGTGGATCTAAGCAAGAAGACAGATAATTTTTGAGTAGCAGATAAGACCTGGGATGAGATTCTGAGAAGAGAAGCTGTCAAAATATACTAGGCTGTAGGGGAATATGTTACCCACCTGCATTGCTGAAACTGAAAAAACTCTTCTGCTTGTTTGCAGAAGGATTTTCTGAGGTTATTTTCAGTGTTTGCAGTGAGAAACCACTTCATGGAAGCCTAGTTTTAGGAAAAAAAAAGGTAGTTGTTATATCCTATTATGGCTAAAGAAAGAGAAATAGCATATTGCTGGCAGTTGTACAATATGATACCTGCTACAACACAAACAGAAGCAGAATTTTCTTACAGGTTGCAAATTTCTTGCTGCATCCTTGAAAATCTCCAAGGAGATGCATTGTTCTTCATTTGCAAATTGTTGAAGCTGTTACCTTTCTGGTGTTATCCTAATTTCTTTAGCTTGTAATAGCTGTGGCCTATTTACTTTTGAGGTCTAAATCATCTTGGTTTAACAGAGGCACGGTTACCTGAAGCAGTTTCTATTCCCTTTAGAAGCATGCTTTTATGATTATGATGCTTATAAGCCTCAAGCAAGTGGTTGGGAGGACAACGCAGCAGCACTCAACTCCACATGGCCCAGTTTTAATGCTACTAGTGGGATTAATTTTATTTTTTTTGAATAACTGCACAAAATGTATTTCTTTCTACAAATGATTTTTCTGTGATTTTTATTTTATACTGAGGTGTTCTGTGGACTGCTTCAATCATTATCCTTCCTTCCTAGTTTGACTTTTAATTTTAACTGCTATCTATCTAATTTGCCTTCTGGAATATATAAGAGCTGGTTAACCTGTGAGACCTTTAATGACTCTAGGCTTTTGGAAGCCATGAGAACCTTGTCAGCCTATTAGAAAATTAAAGTAATGAGATTTTACATTTTGTCTGCTAAGTCAGCATGGTTAGTTAAACTTTATTTTGCTTATAGAGTTCTGCATGATAGATTCATATGATCACAGAATCATGTAGAACAGTTCACTACTTCCACCTGGTCAGAAAGGTTAAGTGCTCTTGGCTTAAGCTAATGTGTTTTTCTTCTTAACTGGTCAGGAAAATAGCATATACAGAGTCAGTTATCAGGGCCCTACTGGCAAATGCTGGCATGTTTTGCTATGGTAACACAGTCAATTCTGCTTGCTCTGCATACCTTTAAGCGCCTAAATCTCTTTTAGGATCTGAAGCTGGAGAATTGGATACCTGTTCGTACAATTTATTCTGAGATGTAAAAGATACAAGTAGGATCAAGTAAGAATTAATCTTGTAAGCTGTTTATCCCCCCATGGATGTTGACATTTCTTCTTTTTCTGTTCACTGAATTTTTGTAAGGAGCATTTTAGAAGCTATCTCCACATGGCTGTTCAACAACAGTATAATTCCTAGAGGTCAGCATGAGTTGTCAGTTCTGCTTGCAAGTGTCTTGTGCCAGCCAGTCTCCTCTGATGGCAGACAGGACTTGTACACTGTAGAAAAATCACATACCATATTCTGACTGATAGGAAGATAGAATCAATCACAGCATGATTATTTATTTTCATAGTTTTTAATGTTTGAATGCACACCAACCAAAAATTTGCACTTAAAAGGATGCTTGGTTTAATATTGTGACACATACATTATCATTTACTTTTGCAGTTCTTCCAGCTAAATTTAGGAAGACAGTTTTAGGTCATTAAGTCTAGAGAAACATTTCAAATACAGAAAAAGAATATGTACAATTAATATGCCATGTATGAAATTATGTGGATTAAATTTGAAATGAAGATTGCTCGCCATGCTCCATCTTGGCATATTTAATTCTAATAAATTCTTCATTCTTCTTCTGGAATGTTACACATGCACACACAGTGCATTATGCATGTTCACAAAGGCTGGGTGTACAGTAGTGTTTAGCGTGGATTTAGTTAATTGAATATTGATTTAAAGAACTTGGAATATTATAGGACAGATCTACCATGGCAGCCACAGAGAAAAAATGGTAACCAAAAAATTGTCCTAAATTTTTGTCTAGAGTACTTTTATGGTATAGTTAGCATCTATGTGGTACACACACCAGTTAGTATGTTCTTGGTCAACATGACTGAAGTATGACAGAATAGACTGCAGTAGAATGAAGTGAATTGAGAATGGTATCAGTACTAAAATCAATACTGATTGACAGTGGAGTATGAAATGCAGAAATCAAGCACTGCTGAGTGAAACATTCTGGGGAGTAAGATCTTCACTGCAGGTAGTGCAACCATCTGAATTACCTGAGTAAAGTCTGTGAGCTATATAATATCCACTGAAGATAAAGTCTCTTTTAATTTGCAAGATATTCAACAGTTTCACAAACCCAGCAGTAATAATTAACATATTTTATCTAGTTCAGAAAAGTTAATTGGAAGTGACATTTTCTCCTCTCATTTCATGTCTGTGCATTATTATCATCACTTTATTTAGGTTTGTCAGCATCCTCTCTTTATTGTGAAGTATATACATTATGTTCTATACACATGGGCACACACGTGCATACGTGTACATAGGTATATGCATGTATATCCAGGTATATGCACTGAAGACCTTAATAGTTTTACATGAGAGAATATATCATTACCATCTTACAGAATACTAAGACCTAAAAAGTCCTTTATGCCAGTTGTAAAAACGTCAAATTCTATAAATGAAAGCCTTCGGCATGAGCATGGCTTGGAAAACACGTTTGGCTTTAGAAAGGAGAAAGAGCCAGTCATTTTAAGTAGTACAAAGGACTGAAGAAAGAGCAAGGCATTTCCTAAAAATGCTTAGAAAAAAAGAAATTACTGTGAGTAGGTAATTCCTAAATGTTATTAAATGAGTTAATTAAATTCAATAGAAAATAGTAGGGGAAAAAATGCCTTTCAGGTTTCAAGTTCCCAAATTACTCTTCTTCCTGTAGAAAGCTTAAGTACAGAAAGGCTCTTGCCATGTTGCATATTCTCAGCTGACTCATATGTGACCATAAGAAGGATGGTCATGTATGAATTTAGATGTATTTAGATGGATAGTACTGGCTTGGGACAGATGTTTAGGGGGAAGCTGGAGTAAAAATAACTGTCAGGTAACTAGCTCTGGCAAAACTTTAGGAAGTATTTTCTGTATTTTGCCTACTTTGAGAGCTTAAGTGAATCACATGGCACTGAAATTTGGTTTAAAAAAATCATTTATGAGCTGCAGAAAGCTGTGTGTTCCAGAAGAAAACTTTTCCCACATTTTCAGTGTCTGATAGTGCAAGGATATGTCACACCCATATTTTTAGAACATTGAAGTTGAATCATGAAGAAGAGTCACGCAAAGGCGCACTGTAAATTAATGGATTATTTATTCTAATAAATTATAGTTCTTGTGCATACCTCTCTTTCTACCTGTCAATCTCTGTACTCAACCTTTCAATTTGTAGTTGAAATTTGATGATGTTAAACTTCCCAGTTCAGTTCACCCACCAAACCTCTGTCACTACTGATTATTAGTGTTTAATACTGTACTTAGAACTGTCTCTCTGTTTCCCTCTGCTGTTCTGCTGAGACATTGCTGTTTTTTCCAGGGTAAACCCTGACCTTGGGAAGCATCACTTAACTCAATTTAAAACCAAATTACATTGCTTGTCTGAAATATTTGCCAGAAGGTCTCCAAAATTATTAGAACACATGCTTTATTGTGTGTTCACAATATCTAAACACATTTGGAAGCACGCATGTATGAAAATAAATATACTAAGACAAAGGATGACCATTTTGGATTGTATAGTGGCAATCATAATGGCAGAGATGTCATGTTCCGGTTGTTGGATGAAAATGTCTTTGAGCAAAGGCAAGATGCACGAAGAGGAAAACACCAGAAGAAATATATTTATTTTTTTTTCCACCTACTGGTTTTCCACCAAGGACATCCAGAGATAGTTGTAACCTGAGCTTTTCAAGCCCTTGTAACAGCAAGACAGGGTGGGATGGGAGGTAAAAGAAGAGGAAAACTTCCACGTAATCCCCACAGATCTGTTGCTGTGGATTGAAAACCTCAGGTTTTTCTCCAGTAGAAAAGAAAACTTAATCTGAACAGAATATAAATATCCCTTTGATTTATTTTCATCTTCAGATGAGACAGAAACATTAACTAATACTTAAAATAAAATGTGATTTACAAACATAAAGCTTAGTTC
This sequence comes from Coracopsis vasa, assembly GCA_026283785.1. Lineage (NCBI taxonomy): Eukaryota > Metazoa > Chordata > Aves > Psittaciformes > Psittacidae > Coracopsis > Coracopsis vasa. The sequence goes on along the minus strand of JANHGB010001114.1, from coordinate 10,558 downwards.
GGGCTGGTTGCTGAGGTTTACCTTGCCCATGTTTTGACCCTGCCTCTGCTGACTGGGGTACCTAAACTGTGTGTAAACTGAGAGCTGGTTGACCACAGAGCAGCTTGTGTATTCCATTGATGTTAGCACTAAAGGTCTAAAAATCTCCGAGTAAAGGTTTTTCCAAAATTCTCTTGTATTCTAGAATACTTTTGTTTATATATGATTTGAAGGTGCACTCTAGACCATTCATTTTTGGCAATTCCTGCTGTCATTTAATGCTCAACTGCCTATTAGTGTGCAGTCAGTTCTTTTTAGTTTGGTTTTCTTTTTGTTTTGTTTTGTCCTACATGTGTGTTGGGTCCTATATTGCTGTTTAAACAGACATCTATTTCTAAAAGTAACTTCACTCTAATGCTGTTGAATTTTTCTACTGCAAGTACAGTCTTTTTTAGCTTGCTTAGTTAAATTTATTAATCTCTTTTGCCTCCAAATCCTGAAGTTTACTATAATGAAGCTATTCCAAAATTTCTCCTCTTTCATTAACAACACAGGCACTCAAAGTTTTAACTCTTTGCAAGTGCAGGTGCAATGGGTTTTCCTCATTTGTGACATTTACTCAATTAATGTTGTCTCTTAATACTAATGGATTTTTTAACAAGTTTCCAAACCATCTTTATGAACATGGAAAAGCGGAATTCTCAAAAACTAACAAGCAAATAATTTGCCGTCCATTTAGGAATGGGATCATTGGTTTTTAATGGTCCAAGCTTCCAAAGCCTTTATTCTATTGCTGTTTTTCTCCAGAGGCATATGGCTGCACATTTCTATCACTTCTTATTCTTCCCATCATTTCAGGGTTGTGCTGAATTCCCTAATTATTTCTAATATATAAGACTTGTTTGGTTTACGGTCCTGGACTTAAATTTGTAAAAGTTGAGAGAAATACGAAAGGACCTGTCAGGCCACCTAACACTTACCCAAGAAGTTCACTTCTAAAAGGGAATTTTAAATGCAGTAACAGGTACTTTTGCTTTTGTTACAGGTCTGGGGCTATACTTGACAGAACAGTTAATGAGATTTCAGAGCTATCAAAAACTTAAGTCATCCTTGTAACATTCAGACTCTTCACAGAAACCTACTAGATAAAGCATTATGTTTCTGAAAACAACCTAAGGGAAACATTATGATGTATTTCTGATCAGATGGCATTCTTCAAGAGCAAATTAATTTAGGCTGTTTTCTTCTTTGTTGTTAAAGGTGATACCAAAAATGTCCAGAATCACTTTTCATGTGACATCTACGCTGATTCACAGCTTAATGTAAGTTATTGATATCAGCCAGTAGATTTTCACACTATGTATTTGTTGAGATTACTTTTGTGTTTGCTTTTATTATTTTCATTAATATTTTGGTCCAATGAGCAACAGTTATTTTTTCTAAATCTTGAATTCAACTTCAAGTTGTTAAGATTTCAGTAACCTATTCTAATAACTATACAAAGCATTGTAAAATGGTTTACCCCAGATTCAAACAATTTTCATTAAAATACTTTTTTAATGTGCTTTGCTTTGGCATTTTGGGAGCTTCCATGTGCCAGGGTCCTTTCCAGTGCTTCACTTCGTAGGGCCTCAAGCTGTGAGGGGGCAGTTGGAGCCAGACACTCCAGCCCTAAGTCATCCAGTCTGACTGGAAGAAACCTGATGTAAGAAAGGTGTTCTTATGAAGGGAGGATGGTCTTTTGGCTGACACTTCTGCTTCAGACTTCGAACTGTGAAACTGTCTTTTGATCTTGTTTCTATAACTTTAGCACTGGCCAACTAGGAGTGTAGTAGGAAACTCCAAATGATTTAGATTATGCTTTAAAGGTGGTTTGGGTAGCTCTTGTAATGGCTCAGGGCCATGGTTGTGCAGCGTTAGTTGTTTCTTAGAGACAGGTATGGCTTCAGACTTGCAATCTGAATCATGTGCAATCATCTGTCTATGTCCTTCCTTGAACTCTCTGTGAATGATCCTTGTCTGCTCTTTCCATCTGCTGCATACCTCCCAGCACACCTGGGAGCAGAGAGCTGTAAAGTAAGGGCATGTAGCCTGGAAATTGCTGCACAATAAGGAAATTCCTGTGCAAAGTAGAGCTCAGGAAAGTTTGCAATTAGGAGCAGGAGCAAATTTACTCATACTTCTCTTGGTAGGCAAGCATACTTCTACTGAAGTGACAAAAATGGTCCTACATTTATGCTCCTTTAAAGCACTCCAAAGGGCCTGATTTTTCCTGCTGATTTACAAGAATTTCATGGAAGTTCTCATGTTCTGTTTTTTCCACAAGTTATTTAGAAATATCCTATAGACAAAAATCTGTAATTTTAATATTAAACACTTTATGATGCTATATAAAGGGATGCCAAATAATTAATTTCAGTATAATTTTGCATAAAATCACACATGAAAAGAAATGTAGTCTTAATTTTAACTAGTGTGGATTGTAGTGAACAGTGCATTTAAATATTACATCTTTGGCAAGTCAGAATCTAGCAGTTCTCTAAAGCACAAACAGCTGCTTAGCCTGCCTGTGACTAGCCTTTGCTAACTGCATTTTAAACTAAAAACTGGCAAACCTTTAGTTACACAGACTCCAAGATGTAGGTTCAGTAGGTAAACAGACATGTTTACTGGGTGCAGTATGTAACACAATTGGCACATCTACTCATCTGAAGATTATGAAGTCACTGATTAGGAACCAAAAGCCTTTGTATTTAAAATATGTGTGTATGGTCTTTGTAAGGCAGAACTCTATTTTAACAATTGTAAGAGCCAATCCACTCGGGAAAGACAAAATACCAGTTTCGTTCTGCAGACTCCTATGCAGGTAGTGCAACTTAAAGTACTTGAAGGTATGGTCCCTGTTATTTAAAATACTCAGCTCTTGCAAATAAATAGCAATGACCATTAGATATTTTGAGCAGAAAGAACTTGCAATTAAAGTCTGAGAACAAAAAGCTTATTAAGTAGTTTACTTAAGAACCTTAAGTGAAGAGGTTCTTGAGCAATATATGATTTTAAAATGTGTATCATTCAAGATATACAAAGGAAAAAAGTGTATATATACACATACATATTTGTATGCTCGTATATTCTGTGAAAGAAGTACAGTAATGTAAGAGCCCTCTGTTTTCATTGCAACTTGATGGCATTACAGCTATTCTGGAAAGCAAAAAATGTATGAAGTGTTTCAAAGCTATGTAAAAGTAAACAAAACAAAGTAGAAAGATAATCTTTGGTTGCTTCAAGTATTTTACACAAGCACAGGCAAAGGTAGGTGTTTACTTTGGCATGGACACTCAGGACTCCCTCTCTGCAGCCAGGTTCGCTAACTTGCTTAACACCACCAGCTAAATTTGGGTGAGATATAACCTAAGTTGGTCAGCCTTCCTGAGACTGATTTAGCCCTGAGCAAACCAAGAAGCAAAACTTTAGATTCTCAAAGGAATACAAATGTCAGAATTTGGTGTGCTTACAGACTTTATATCCTTGTTAGAAGCAAGATAGAGATCAATTTTTTACCACATAAACTCTGTCTATAGTCTCCTTATGAGGTTTGCTGTGGGGGGTTGACTTTGGCTCTTTCTGACTTAGTATTTTCCCTTTTATTCAAGAGACCAAACTTTAAAAAGTATGTAGATATTGGCTTTGATGGTTTTCTGTCTTTGGTGCTTAAATAAGAAAGCATTCTACCTCATGAATTTTTAAATAGTATTAATAGGTAGAAACATTTATATCCCACACATTTGATAAATTAATAAGACATTGCAAAGGGAAGCAGTAAAGAGTAAAAACTACTGGAAGTGAACAACTAGTGCATGTCCTGAAATGCTTTTGACAGAAAATACGGGCTCCTGAGAAGCCAGGTCTTGTAGTAAAGAACAGTGAAGAACTCTTCTCCCTGGTTTTATGCTTATAGGTATTACAATGTATGTAGGAAATCTGTGCTACTTTGTTTTCTCTGTTAGCCTTGAGGTTAAGTGAAAACTCACTGACCTTGTTAAGTCAGGCTGTAAAGAGGTAAAACATCCCCATGACCCAAAAAATGCTGCAGACAGACAATAACATGAAAATCCTGTCAAGAGATAAAGCACCTGTATTTTTTTTCCCCAATATTTTTTATGGAACTGTAGCTTTTTTAGAGTTGCATTTAAATTTCATCTGTGTTGGACAAGGTGTTCTTAACTCATATAAGGAAGAACGTGTTTTTCAACTCTCCTCTCTAACCCAGTATAAAGTTCTTTACTGTGTGGGTGGTGATGCACTGGAACAGGTTGCCTAAAGAAGTGGTAAATGCTCCATCTCTGGCAGTGTTGAAGGCGAGGTTGAACAAAGCCTTGAGCGACATTCTCTAGTGTGAGGCATCCTTGCCCATGGCAGGGGGTTGAAACTAGATGATCTTAAGGTTATTTCCAACCCAAACTATTCTATGATTCTATGATGTTTTCTTTTTTGAATGTATATATATTTCAGCAAATGCATTGCTTAGAGACTGTGTGATACATCTGTTTCTTTGTGTACCTTTTGTTGAGAGTTGGGTTGCAATAGAGTACCTAAAGAACATGGTATTATCAGTGTAGAACCCCAGCACAGCAACAGTACCACCTGTGCTAGATGCTCTACAAAAATTCAGATAGGCATGATTCTGATTTCTACTTTCCACAACTATCCTAAAAAGAAGATAAAGTGAGCAAGTGGGACAAGCAATAGCTGGGAGCAAGCAGGAATTTAAAAAACCAAACAAACAAGGTTATGTCTAAATTTTACCAGAAGAAAAACCCCAAAACCCGCAGGATAAAAGCAAACATTAATCAAACTTGTTTTAAGGGTGTTTTTCTGCCTCTGACATTGATGCTAAAGATATCCAGCCTCAGTATATATATTCTTGTCAGTTCTGTCTTTCTAGTCAATTCCCTTGGCCTTTCCTCCAGGCCTTAAGTTGGTGGTTTACACTGTAGCTAAAGCAAAAGAGTGCTCTTTAAATAGCCTTTTGGTTCAACTTTTCCAGGAAGAGTTTGGGCTTGACAAAGTTCAATTTAGCATTTTGCCTTAGTAGGAGATCCCATAGTACAATATGTCTTTTCTAACAGCAGGATACTAGTGTGTTCTGTGAGCTCTTGTAAACGTATGACCAACAGAAAAGTGAGAAACATCTGGTATTCAGAAAGCAAAAGTAATATTATCAACATCTACAACATGAGATTATGTTGAGCTTGGACTCTTGTGAGGAGTGATAGTTCAGACCTGTGTGTCAGTGCAAGGAGGTTTATTGTTTCTGAACACTGTCTATAAAACCTAGTCTTCATTAAGTGGTGACATCCAAAAGGGCACTTTCAAATGCAAATATGAGTCAAATTACAGCCATTTTTGTCAACCTTTGATGACCTGCAGTCATTCAGTGCTTTTGTAATTCAGGAGAATGTACCCACTGGGGTGCCACAGCAACCAGCAGGAATGAACCAGTGCTCCTTACTCTGCAGTGTGCAGAGATGCTGGATGTCTCTGACCAAGTATCTCTGGAAAAGATAGCAAACCAAGTGCTTTCACTGAAGGCTCTCTTGGGGAGTCTTGTTTTTAAGACCTTTTAATGATCTGAAAGATCCAAGCAGTGCATATTAAATGAAACACATATAGATAAATGATGGGCACTGCTAGAGCTCTCTGACTGTTGTGCAACCAGCCACCATGCCTTTTTGTTGTGAAATATGTAAAGAAATATGTTCCCAAGAGTGAAAAGAGTCATTAAGTGTAATAAAGTAACCAAGGGAAATCTCTGCTGAATTGTGTGTGCTGTTTTATAGTTACTGGGACACATCAATACATGGAAACTCCAATGGAATGAATGGCATTTTCATGGCAATTCATGCAATACTACTTTATCTTCTGGCAAGGTTATCCAAGGATAAAAATTATAAGAAAGGAGGTATTCAAATAAACTACTTGCTTTAATTGACTGCAGGCCTGTACAGTATCTCCCTTGCTTATCTCTTTGCCTTTATATATTTAAAAAAATTATTAAAATTGAATCTTCTTTTGCCTTTAGTAGGTGAATTAAGAGACAGTTACATCACATAGTAAAAAGGTAATGAAATACTGACTTATGATACTGAATCATCTATTATGCAATAATATGCATGAAATGTGAATGCTTAACCTGTGTAAATGTAATGAACTTGTGGTAGTTGTAAATGGGATTCTTTTACCTTCCTGCAACAATTTATATGACATTCTTGGAAGCTTGAAGCTGAAATATTAAAGCATCTTTCCTCTGGCAATGAAGTTTAAATGTTTTACTATGAATATGAAGAAAGGCACTGATTTGCTGCTTTTTTTCTCCTTCTCTTGTCAGTCTTTCCTGCAGTTTACATCTTTCTATTGCAAAATAATAACATATTATAATATTATTGATGTATAAAAAGAAAATTTGCATAATGATAACAATATAATAATAATATAATAATAACAATAAAAGCATTGTACCAGCATATTCCCTGCTAATACATAAGCCTAATAGGCCCAGGTCATTGCCACAGAGCTCTTGCCCCAAACTGCACAAAATAGCAGTAGCAGAGTCCATACTCCTCATATCTGGGGTGTTCCTTTAGGATTCTGGCTTCAGGTGACAGGAGCAAAAATGCTGTGCTTTAGACAAGAATCAGTGTTCACCTCTGGCAGTACATGCATTCAGTGAGACTATTGTATTTCTGTTCAGAGAGGGCTTTATCCTCCCTCACTTCATGCAGATCTAATGATCACCTATGCTAATGCTCAAATGGGCATGAAGACAAGTTCAAGGACTCTGTGTACTTTCTTGGTAGTAATTATCTCTTACCAGATGCCTGTCCTTACTTCCACACTCCTATGCCGAAAGGCTAAAAGTGTTAGCATAGGATGACAATAATAATAATAATTACTGTATTTGAGAAGAACCAACCCTCCAGAATCTTCTCATAGCAACATAAAGATCCCTTTAAACTTTTCTGGTCACCGCAACGAGATGCAGAAGACAAGATAGAAATACCTGGCAGTTTGTACACAAGTCTGGAGATACATGATAAGACAAAAAAATCTTGACACTCTCTTTCTGTGCATCTGGCAATGCATCAGCAATGACTGATGTTGCTCACATCTGTTTAAATTCCACTCAGGCTGCCTGGACTAGGCTATTGTCTTGAGAGTAGCTAAGACAAGTAGTTAATTAGAGCATGTCTGTCTTTGGGAATAAAGGAAAACAGAAGTGGTTAATGAGACCAGTTCCTTGGTCCTTCACTGCTAGCAAAGTTACATTACAGTGATTAGGACTGAAAAACTTAGGAGTTTAAAGAGATGCCTAGGAGCTGTAAAAATCTGTGTTTCAAATAGTGAGCAGGTTATGTCTGGTGCTCTGCTAAAGGAGACTGCCTGTAGAAATGGGAAGGTACATTGTGCCTCATGGAACATTAGTAGTAAATTTGCAGGAGTGTGGAAAAGAAGAAAGCTTCATGTGATGAAAGTGAAAAGAGATGCCCACTTGTATCAGGCATTGTACAGAAGAATTAATATGGTAAATTTCAAGACCTGAACTTGTAGCAGTAAGGGAAAATATGACAGTGCATTATTTATTTTTTATTTCTTACCTATTTTTTTCTCTGCAGACATATCAGGCAGCATTAATGCCTCAGAACTGCTTGTATCTTGCTCTGACATCTATCTTTACACACATCACAAGAATTTCAGCATAAAACCGGATGGCATATATTAATTGCCCAATCTCTCTACTGTAGATATGCAAATTATGTATTTTTCTTTACTTCCATTGGAGTAGAAGAGTTAGTGTTGATTCTCTTTCTGAATCCTTTATTTTCAGTCATCACAGAGTATTGGACAACCAGATGGTCTTAATTTATCTGTGGCACAACTCAGATTGGTATTGTAATTACTTGAAAAACTTCTCTCTTCTTTGATATATTTGATATTAATCAGGTGTGTTAATCTGCATTTGCTATTAGTTTCCCTCCTGAGCTTCATGGCAAACTTGCCTGACAGCCTGATTTTCTTCAACAATGCATCTAGATGTTGCTGCTCTTCTATTCCTGTGGTGAGTTAACGGTTGTGGGCAGGGTCAGAAATTTACTGTAAGGACCCATTTGAAGTCAGTTACACAGCAGGAATCAGGTTGACTAATTCAAAGCTCTGACAGTGCAGAAGACAGGTTAAAAAGCTAACTCAAACTTGGTTTCCTTAGCTATATTTTTGAAAAGGAAATAATCTTGTATTATATTGAATGGGATAACTTATCACATTTTTCAAGCTGCAGGTTAGTAGGTATTATTTTCAGCTTTATGTTCAAGAGTTCTACTGTAATAAGTGGCTTTTACAAAAGAAGCAAAGAATTTGTTGAAGTAGTTTATACTTTGAATGTTTTCAGGGGAAGTTTCAGAAACCACTGCACATATTTTCTGTGTTACAGGAGGACTTACTGAATGGGATCTGTGAAACTTTCCAGGAGTGCCCACAAGTTTTAGGTCCTTGAATTTTTTAGTATAGTTTAATACCTGACTTGCTAGTGGAAGAATTCTCCAGTAGCGAATGGTGTAGAGGACCATTGTTAATAAATTTACTTGCTCTTTATCATAAAACCTTCTGTATTTTATCATTGGAATGATGCAAAAATGTTTCTTATACTTGAGCAAAGATTAGTACTTCTGAAAAAAAAAAGAAGTATTGATACATATGTAGATTGAGTATGACTTCAAATGAAAACAAAGAGGAAAAATGACATGTCTTGGTAGTTATAAAGAGGTGTGACAGCTTTTATGTTATCTATGGGCTGAAAGTGAGTCAAAATCAATTCAGAATACGTGGCTTGATTTGTAGACGTTATTCACAGTCCAACCTGAGTGTTCAGGAATCACGAGTCAGTTCGTTCTGTGGAATTAATTAGATAAGGGAAGAGTACCCATGATTTGGTGGCTATGACAGTGATGTGTCAAAACAGTGAGCTTTCATGAAAGAGCTAGGAAATCTATATCATTTTGTATTTGCCCAAGAATCAATAGACATCTGGCTATTTGCCAACCAAATCTGGAGTGCAGCTATAACAAATGTGTGCTTTACATACTTGCCAAAGGATTTTAACAGTGTTATTAATTTAATTTCCAAATAATTGAGTATTTTAGACAAGGCACATAGTATTCAGCCCAAAAGTGCTCACAAATATTGCGGAGATCAGTGTTACTTTCAAGAGAACAGGAGGTTTCTGAATTCATTCTGTAAAAACAAAAGACAAGTCCATTATAAAATCACTCCTCAATTATAAGACAGATCAACAATGAAGTCTTCTCAATTAAAAAATAGATATTTTTGATTTTCTATTTTTACTTGAGTATCTAAAGATTCACCTTGTGATCCTGCAAGTGTAAAACAAGTGTTAATTTTATATGTTGGTTGTTCAATGATATAAAGCTATGAACTATTTGAGTATTTCAAAAACATCTCGCTTCTTAAATGTATTGCATATATTTGTATTCTTTAGGAGTGGTATTCCCATTTCTACAGTGTTTACAGTCTAAAGGATAAAAATGAGTCTATATATTAGGCATTGTTCTAGTTGGTTGGCAGAAATGATTATACACAAGTGTAGCACATCTACAATCATAACAGAAGGGATTAAGAGTGCTGACTCCCAAGCTACTATTTACATATTGGCCAATATAACTGTGATACTGTATGCAGATTCTAACCAAAATCCCTGAAGTTGATGTCCAGAAGGAGTAACGGCCATTACAAAATGGGAACCAGTGGCAGAGTTTGCAATTAACTGTAGCTTCTTGGCAGATAATGAAGTTTCATACATTTTTTATTAGGAATTATTAATCCAAACATTAATGTATATCAGGAATCACTTCTGCTATCAATTTTCATTTTCTTTTAATTTAAATTGTTGTCATCCCATGGAACAGCACAATTTCATGCAATTTTGATGATGAATGGCATACCAGCAGTAGGAAAATACTCAGAGAGATGCTTGAAATCAATTCTGTCCCGGGCCTGAAAACTCATTGTGATGTTTAATAATTTATATATCTGGAGAAATTGTGATCCTCTAACAAATCATTTATAAATGGAAAAAGAAGGCTGAACTGGTCATAAATATTAACAGCAACAACCCTTCCAACCATTGTGTTTTGTTCAGTAGACATACGGTATTCAGCTTGGATAGATGAGAATAAGACTTGGTTTTCCGTTAGGAAGTGGTCCCTTTTCAGTGCTTTAATGTCAAAATCGTAAGTAACCTGGGGAGACATAAGTATCTGAGAATTCTTGTTGGAAACAACCAGTGAGACAGAGATGGTAGATTGTATCCAGCTTCCCACAGAAGTCATCATTTCATACAAGATGTCATAGGAAAAGGCCTGAGAGTCATGTAACAGCCAGTGTTGATAACTGAAAATTATTATGTCTGCCTCTTCCTTATCACATAGAATCATAGAATCAGTTAGGTTGGAAAAAACCTTTAAGATCATCAAGTCCAACCATTACCCAGGACTGCCAAGATCAC